>JANEHU010004744.1:0-29530 GCA_027563435.1 Nasonovia ribisnigri
ATACATACAAATAAAGTTGTCGGCAAAGTGTGAAATTTAATTCTCATACATAATAATGCTGATGGGATAGAAGTGTATAATATGCATATTTTTAATTAAATTTTAAACTAAAATAGGTACAACATTATTTAAAAAATGTAAAACATTATCAAAAAATATGCATTGGTTTAAATTTATATTTTAAATAATACACATAATTTAGTTATTACTTAAAATGTTTTTTGTGTTTAAACATTCAATGAATAATAATTAATATTCGAGATTCGACAATTAATTTATTTGACAACTATTAAACTAACGTAAGCAAAAACCACATGTTTTCAGAAACGACAGAAACTGTTTACTGTTTACCGTTTCTCGTTTACCTACAAACTCTTAAGAGATAAGACCGTATACCAAGAATCAGTAACCGGTGCTATATTATGTAACCATAATGGTAAAATGTTATTATCATACTTTAAATATGATACTGCTGACGATTCACTCGATGTTGTGAGTGGGGACAAGATAGGAAGGTCCAAATCGTGTGACCTTTGTACTTAATAGTTTAGGATTATAGGATTATTACTATTATGACAGTTTGGGTCATTAAATTGTGATATAATTTCGTTTTGACTTCTGGTTTTTACTGTTGGGTTTGATCAATTGCCCAGTAGCTGTAAATTAAACGAATATTTAAGCATAAATAAGTCGCAAACGGATTACTCAAATTAAATTCTGCAAACGTTAAAATTATTTTTTTCAGAATGTTTATAGATTTTCGTTATTGAAAATAGGTGTTGCCATTTGAAAATCGAAAGTTGATAGTGTTTTATCAAATAAAGAAGGGACTCAAAATTATCAAAATTATATCAAATTGTAAAACAGTAAAACCTAGAAAATTTAAAAAAAAAATTGTCTTAAAATTCCTAATACTTACCGAGATATTGACTGGTCCATGATAAAAAGAATCACCCTGTATAGTAGTACCCACTCGACTGCGGCGATATCCGCACTCGGCTAGTTTATTTCATATAATACTCATAATTGAACCTATATAAGTTATTTCAAATAGTATATAGCCATATCATTATACAATTTAATTGCTAGACTTTAATTAAATACATAAAGTTCTATTTTGTTATTGTATTATTTAGAATCTGTTGCAGTTTATTTTGTATGCTACACTAAGAGTAAAACTGTAATATAATATTTACCTACTACATAGTATAGGTGTTGTATATTTAATCATGAGCATGAAATACAAATAATACAAATAATTGATATACACAGCTATTGCTTTTATTGTCTACATTTAATGAGCAATGTTTATGTGGTTAAATATTAATAATAATATATTGTAATACACACTGTGTGTTGAAGTATTCGAACGTTTCTGTCACATCCATCGTCGACTCGAGCTAGGATATATATTATTATATAATAATTTAACTTAACCAACCACCGCGCGGTATCAACTCTTAAAAGTCTACATTTATTATAAGATGCATGTACCTACAGTTCCTTCTGTTGTCATATCGTCTATCAAATATATAAATATATGAGTAGCATGTATATACCTATGCCTGTACGCACTCGACGCGAACGAAGTACGAGGAACGCGAATAAGGGTAAAACTCAAATTTTGAAAAAAAAATCATAAAATTTTCGTTAAATACGAATAATATGAAAGAAAAAAAAAACGCAAAAAAAATAATTCGATTTAACTCGGCCGCCGCAGATTTCCACGACCCGGGGCCGGCATCGCACGCTCGACCCACGGGTAACCTGCCTAACGCCTTAACCGACCTACCTACCTACTCAGATGAGAAAGTGAGTGAAATCAATGCCTATTAAGTCGTCTCGGTGCCGAGGCGAAACGCGAACGCCGCGGCGTCAGCCGCCGCGGTCTCCCGGGTCGGGCGGTCTACCGCGTCGGACGGCGGACGACGTCGTCCGCCACGTTTTTACGAAGCGAACGCGATTTACGCGAAAAAAATCGGACTTTTCTACGCATATATACAGGGCCTGTATATAGTAATACCTACTCGACGGCGGCGCTTCGCGGGCTCTGCCGTCGTGGATTTTACTCGACCGCGGCACTCGCCCGGAACGGAGTAGGGGCGGGCGCCGTCGGTAAATTTAGCGGGGATTCCGAATACGTCGCGAGCGGGGAGATCGGACGTTTGAAAGACGGGTAAAACTCGATCGGTAGACGAAAAAGTGTGAAAAACCGTTCGAAACGGCGCCAAAATCGACGACGGCTAATAGAATCAGTCGGAGTTCTCCTCCGGGGCACCCGTCGTAAACGAAATAGCGTCGCGCGGGGCCTATAGATTTGGCGAGAAACGCGATCCGGTGACGGACGGGGCCGCGCTACGCTCCGAAAGGGGGTAAAACTCGACTTTTCGAACGAAAAGCGCGACGACGGCGCGCGGCGGCGGCGCACGGTTCGCGCGTGATCTCGGCCGAGAAATCGTCGAAACGAAAAAAGCGCGGGTGCTGGGGGCCGTTAAATCCGACGGGGAAGGCGAATAAGGTCCGAACGGGGCCGCCCAGAGCCCTCCGGGGATGTAAAACTCGAAAAAGTTTGAAAAAATTGAAAAATCTGAAAAAAATCGTGAAAAAGTGATAAGAGAGACTGATTACGCAGCGACGGCTCCGCCACCGCCGGGAGACCGCCCGCGGAAAAAATCTAATTTTCTCATTGGCCGTTTCCTTACGCTAGTTGAAAAGCCGTACCTAGTCGGAAACGGAGCGCCACACGTGTCTCTGTTTTATATATTAGGACTAGCTCTCCGAGCGTCGCTGGGGGAGACCCCCAGACCCCCCAGTGTTACTCCCAGTGGAAACCGATTTGCCTAAAATATTGGTCCAAAATGTTACTACTGTTGTACTAATTTTATTACTGATATAAGAATAGTGGATGAGAGTGATATGGAAAGTGGATATTGTGTGATGAGGATTGTGGATGAGTGATAAGGATAGTGGATGATTGACAATAACAGTGGATGAGTGATAAGGCCATGCTTTTCGGCGGTATCATTCGGAGACTTTTGAAATTTGGGTTTGAGGATCTGGATATTTCTCACGCCTGTGAACGTGCTCGATAGTTGATACGGTTAAGACTGCCTTTCGAATGGAAAAGCGTAAATCTGTATGTCGTTTTTAAGTGTCTAGCAAGTCAGTCACCTCGAGTAAAAGTCTTCGCTCCCGCAAATCGGTAGAAATTCAAAACTCAGAAGAGGTGATAAGGATTTGTAATAAGGCTTGGCGCGGCTTTGGCGGTATCGTTTCGAAGGCGGGAATATTTGAAAATGTTTCACTTCCGCTCGATCGACACTTTATACGGTCCAGTCTTGTGCTGTGTTATGAAAGTCTCAATATGAACGTTGTGCGATTGAGTGTCTAGCAAGTAAGTCACGTAAAGAGAAAATCGATTATCTAACGTTGAACACGGTCTGTGAGGTATGCAATCCAACTGGGCCGAATATCGGACAATACGAACAGTATATTATAATCAGTTAGGCAATGAGTGGTTGTAAGTGCAACTCGACTACCGTTACTCGTTACTCTGGGTAACTCGGTGTAATTATACGGTGAGTACCGATGAGGTAGGATGACGATGTGGTTGGAATTAAATAGTGCCCATGGTGGTTTTCTGACGTGTATTGTGATATGGATCGACGATAAATTATTTGTGATAAGGCCTACCGCTTGGCGGTATTCTGTCGAAGGCGGGAATGTTTGAAAACCATGTTTGAGTGTCTATCACGGAAGACGTCGAGAATTGGTCCTTACGACCATATGAACGCCTAGTGGAAAAATACCAAAAACTATGTTCAAAAGTGTAAGGTTTAATGCCGTGTTTGAATTCTAGTTCGAATAATAATAATTAAACGTTGATTTAATATGTCAATACAATTAATTAATTAATTAGCCACACTGTCATTTGTTTCAATTTCGTTACCCGCATGGGTTACCTGCAGTCACCGACTTTTGTTATTGTCAATTTATATTAATGTCGAAACAATGAACGCTCATTTCACTCAACGCGCGAACGGAGTACCGACGCACGACGTAAGTATACATAATATAAATTCCATTATATAATAATATAAATTCAAATAATTACTTATAACTAACGCCTACGGCCTACCTCGTGTTTCAGTATGCTATCGCTGCCGCAGAGAGGGGCATGTGATTCGGGATTGCCTCGGTGAGTGTGTATAATATTATGTATACCATGTTTTCTTATTATAAAATGTAATGAATAATTTTTGTTTTATTTGTAGCCCCCGCCACTCGTAGGAGGGTTAAGGCGCCGCAGAGTCGGCTGCCGAGGGATCGGCTCATGATTCGGCCGCCGAGACGGGTGTCGGCGCGGACTCCGGCGGACGACAGTCGGCGGCCGAGGGTCCGGACACCAGCTCCACCTGAGCCGACGCCAAGTACGGCCTCCGTAAGTAACGCACATTAAAAATAATTCTAATCCAATTCCTAATCATATATAAATTGTAGGATAATATGATGTACCATTCGGCGCGAGGGACGGCCACAGAAAGTCCAATGGGAGATATCCCATTGGACTTAAGTACTACCTCCGTAAGTAACGCACATTAAAAATAATCCTAAACAAAATCATAATACTATATAAATTGTAGGATATGACTGAAACTCCACCCCCCCGTGTTGGGCTATGGAGGGACCACTGTAAGTTGTCAATTGGATCAATCCTTTTAATGCCATAATTAATTGTTATTTATAGTTTTTCAAATAAAAGTGCTAATTCTGTGAATTTTATAAATTGCAGACGTTGGATGAGGACGCCCTGATGGCGGAGATGATGGAGCATTGTAAGTTGTCAACTGGAGAATTCCTTTTAATGCCATTATTTTAACAATATCTAATTTATTTAATATTTTTCAGATGAATAAAAACTCTTTTTTTTTTGCATATCTGTGTTTTGTTTTTTTTAGTATCTAAAATATGATAACATATATGGTAATGGCATATATAGTGTAATACATGTGTTAGGTGTAACATTTTGAGGTGGTCTCATACCTAAGCCAATATTTTTAAAACCAATATGTTTATTTGTGTAGACTTTACAATCCGATCACTGTGCAGAGACTGAGTGTTTGAATAATATAGGTTTCTTACGTCATAAGTTATGTACTTTCTATAATAGTTAAAGTCTTTTTTAGGTTCTTTAAGTTGTGAAACATTAGTACATGTATAAATTGTAACTACATTTACCAAAGTATAAACAAATTAACAAATTGATAGTCTGAAATAAGTTTCAATAATTATTAGGTTATATTAAATTATTATATAATTACATAAAACAATTGTGTTATTCATACAGATATGGTCTGATATGTATACCGAACATAATGTACAGATCCATTTTAAGATATAATGGTAATTGTATGATATATATAATAGGCATTGAAATACAAACAACGTATTATACAGAAAGATAGGTAAGTCACTTACAATACTGTTTAACTTTTTGTAACATATTAAACCTCTTACAAATGGGTATAGGAAATTATTATTGATCTATCTATCTATCATTATAAATTAACAGAAATCCACGATGGCGCTACATATTATCATTATTATCCAAGTTTGTGCAGTAATATTAAAATTAATTATTAGGTTATTTATGTTTTGTTAGATTATAAAATATCATTATTATTATTATAAAACAATATTGTGTCAAACAATTATTCACACAGTCATGGTCATGTATACCAAACATAATATACACAGACATTTTATGGTATAGGTTGGTACCCAATGGTAATGTATGGTAATTGTAATACCTATGTATAATAATAATAATAGGTAATAAAGTACAAACGGCCTATTATAAAAAATATAAGTCATGAGTCGCTTTGCAATTTTTTTTTATTCTTCACTAAACGTTACAAAGTCTAAAGAAATCAACAGAAATCCACAGTGATGATTATGATATTTGTATGTATTGACGGATACTTAGTATTGTAAATTTGTAAGTTCTTAAATACCTAACAAATTGTGTTAAAAAGTAATTAATATAGGCATAGTAATAAGAACATATTATATTATTAAATATTATTAAGTTACACGCAGAATTAATTATATACAATAAACATTATGATAGCAATAGGCGGTTAAATACCAATAAAAGGTTAAATCTTGTTAACTGAACCTTACAAAGTAAAAACAAATGTAAAAAGTTACATAATATCACATTCTAACATATTATGAATATATTAAAACAATACAATGACAATTACAATCACAGTATAGGATTTTAAATAAGATTGTACAATATTATTAACTTTATTATTAAATTATTCATTAAAAAAAATTAATTTCATGATATGCATTATAATAATAATTACAAAAGTATATTAACAGATCCTTAATGATAAAAACATCTTATGTTCTATTACACATACAATTAATTATAATAACAATAGGTGGTTAACTGGACATTACAAAAAGTTACATATTATATTAAAACAAATAAATACATCATCACAGTATGAGATTGGAAATACAATCCAAACTATATTAACAGATAAGAAAATAAATACTAACAAAACATATATAAAAAGGTTAAATATTGTTAACTAAACATCACAAAGTTACATAATATCATAGCATAACATTACACAATACTGTTTATTATTTAAACGCTTTTTCATATTTCATTACATTGAACATTTATTTTGATATATATATATATATAATATAAATTAATTATTGATAGGAAATACATAATCCTAACTAACAGTTTGACATTAGTTACGAATACACCTTTGAGTATTCGCATCCAGAGAGACCACGTGGAGGTTGTCAAACTTTCTCTCCTCACCTAGACCCTTGGAAGTCACCTAGACTTAATCCTCGGGCTGTCACCTAGACTTGATCATCGAGCGTCACCTAGACTTGATCATCGGGGTGTCACCTAGACTTGATCATCGAGCGTCACCTAGACTTGAACATCAGGGAGTCACCTAGACTTGGTCATCGGGGGAGTCACCTAGACTTGAACATCGGGGAGTCACCTAGACTTGAACATCAGGGAGTCACCTAGACTTGAACATCAGGGAGTCACCTAGACTTGATCATCGAGCGTCACCTAGACTTGATCATCGAGTGTAACCTAGACTTAAACTTTAAAAGACTTACAACTTTCAATTGTCTACTCATATAGCATTATTACAGAACTTCCCTGTACACAATGTTCTTTGTGACGAACAGCCCGTTGTCATCGCCGTACATGCCGACTCTCACGGACTGTGCGTTTCTCACTCTCGAAAACGCCACGTACAGTTGTCCGTGCGTGCGGTATCCTGGCACGACGACGTCGTCATCCAGTGCGTTACCGCCCAAAATTCTAGCCTTGAAATTATGATGACGAAGTTCGGTGACCACCAACCTCGTACCGTTGCACAGGCGTCTCCTCGCATCGAGATTTCTTAGCAACATCACGATGCACCCCACCCTCAACGTCAGTCGGTACGGCGGCAGGCCGTCCGGTTCCAAATTGTTGAGGAATTCTGTGGGGAAATTGGCCACTTCGTCGGGATCGTCCGCCCCCACGGTGTCGATGGCGCTGTAGCTACTCTGAGCACCGTCGACGCGCTCCAGCACGTCCCTGTTGACACTCCTACAATCTTCGTTCGTGGGACACAGAACGATTTTCCGAGCAAATTCTTCGACGTTGGCCAACGACATTTGTTGCGGATACACAAAATCGATTAAATCAGCAACGTCGCATATCATTTCCTGTGGGATTTCCACGGTGTCCGGAACACCGTCGACCGCGGGCAGTCGGCCGTTGCCCAGCTGAAGCAACCAAGACGCAAAGTCCACGTCGTTGTCGGCGCGCATGTTCTGGACCAGATTGAAGCGTTCCATGCCCTGCCAAAGCCCGTTTTGCTTGATCAACGACATGACGATCTCGGCTCTCGTCCCTCTCCGGACCACGGGCAATATCTGCCTGAAGTCGCCCGCGAACAGCATGGTTTTACCGCCGAACGATAATTCCGATCCCATGACGTCCCGGAGCAAACGGTCCACCACCGTCAGTTGCAGTCTCGGCGACATGGGGTCTTCGTCCCAGACGATGAGCGCAGCGTTGCGTATCCTCTGCGCTCGCTCGGACTGAATGGTGATGGTCGACGTGGAGTCGTCGGTCAGCGTACCGAACGGCAGTCCGAACGTCGAGTGCACGGTCCTGCCGCCGTCCATGAGCGACGCGGCGATCCCGGTGAACGCCACGCACAACACCTCGCGCGGCGGCGGTCCGTGTCGAAGCGACCATATCAGGCATCCGTACAGCGTCGTTTTCCCGATACCTCCGGGTCCGTCGACGTAGAAAGTGTTCGACATCTCGTGTGGGTCGTCGACGGCCGCCATCACGCGGTCGTACACCGTTCGCTGTTCGGCGTTCAAGGCGTCCACTTGTGGGGCCCACCGTACCGCCGCGTCTATTGCTCGGAACAGCGCGTCGTCCTGCAGCGGTTCCAGTAGACGGGGGTCGGCGAGGGGCAAACCGTAGTCGCCCGGCGACTTTCGGTGCACACGAAGTAGATCCTCGATGGCCGCGAGACACGCAGCCCTCGCGCGGTCGACGTCTTGGAGACGGTGGTTGAAGTCCTCCATGTGGTTTGCTTCGTTGGCCTCGTACAACGCCAGCGGGTTTGAAGGCTCGCAGAACACCAGTATCGTGACGAACAGATACCGCAGTTGCCGCGGCGTGTCCAACGTCGCCGATTCCGTCAAGCAATCCCGCCACGCCCGGTCGTCTTCCAATAATCCCAGTGCGACGGCAGCCGCCGTGAATGTTTCGTGAACGATCCCGTCCACCGTCCTTATGTCTTGAAAGGACTGAGGGCCTCTTCGGTTCAGAAGTAGCAGTCGCAAGTGGAAACGGTCCCGGTCCAGTGGGTTGACTATGTACATCCGAGCCAGCGTTTCGTTTGTCGTCCGTCTCTGGTGCGGCGACCATCTGCGTTGTGCGTGCCAGGTGTAATGCGTCGGTATTTCGTGGTACAGGTATTGTCGAGCCACCGCGCTGGTTGCTTTGAGCGCGAAAAACTCCGTGAGTTTCGTTCGTCGTAGAGCTTGATTCTGTATTCGTTCTTCTGCTTGTCCCGCCGCAAAGTACACGTTCTGCCTACCTTCCAGGTGAACGGGAAGTCTGACGACCGTATGACTTTTGTCGTGCAATTTGTAAGCAAACAATCGCCAGATGGCTTCTGGAGGGCTGACGTACCTGGAGTTGACGAAACTGAAAACGAATACGATAATATATAATATATACTATATATATATTTATATAAGATGGATAACAATATCTGAACTGGATTAATAGATGATAACGTTTGGTGTTATAATTATTATTATTATTATTATACCTATGAGGTCTGATTTAACTCAATTAAGTTTATTTTTTTACAGCATTACATTTTTTACAATATAATAATTTAATTTATGTTGAAGTAAAGCGAATTGAAATATTTAATCAAACCTAAGAACTAATTTTTGAAACTACTCTATACTTTAACTATTAGTGAACAAATAGTGCAACCTACATATATATAATTACAAAACTCTTAGACACTTGGTGGTAATTATTACAAATAAATTAATGTATGAATGGTGTAT
The DNA here is from genome assembly GCA_027563435.1 of Nasonovia ribisnigri. NCBI lineage: Eukaryota > Metazoa > Arthropoda > Insecta > Hemiptera > Aphididae > Nasonovia > Nasonovia ribisnigri. The sequence continues at coordinate 9,652 of JANEHU010004744.1, forward strand.
TTAATTAAATAAAATAAAAAAACATAAAATGTATTGGTGATTGTATACACTGCTCTAAAAACCTATAAAAACTTAATATAACTAATGGACATGTGATAGGTTGTAAATAGTGAGTAAAATAATTCATACACACTGGACACTCTTTTAAAAAATACACAGGCATAAAATATTGTTATATACTTATAATAGTAATAATTTTGAACGTAATACCTATAATGACAATCTATCACTATTATGTATGTACCAGGGAGTACTAATGTAGACAACCTATTAACTCTCTGTAGAAGTACATAATAAAATGTTAATTTATGTCTACATATCATATACAACATATAGTAAAACCTTTGTATACATACATAACTCTTAGACTCTTAGTTAATGAATAATAAATAAATGAATGGTGATTTAATTTTAATTACTACCTACTTCAATACTATATGCAATATGCAATATATATAAAAGGCTTGAATGAAAAAACAAATAATTCATTGAATGTAATAATAATAATAATAATAATAATAATAATAATACCTAAACAACACAAATGATATTATACAAAAGTATTAAAAAAACATAAAAGGTGAATGTATACAAGTACCCTAAAAATAATTAATAAAATAAATGTCCATGTGCTACGTTGTAAATAGTGAGTAAAATAGTTAATGTAACCGGTGTAAAATGTAGACCACCAATCTAATTCTCTGTAGAAGTACATAATAAAATCTACAATATATAGTACAACCTATGTATACATAATTATATAACTCTTAGATACCGTTAATAATAAATAAAATTAATAAAATAAATGAATGAATGATGATTTAATTTAATAGAAACAGCGCTTTTAATGTAAAGTATTGATGAATGTATTGGCAACTGCCATTAAAAACCTAAAAAACTTAATAATAATATAATAAAATTGGACAGCTCTTAGACACTATTGATGTCAATTATCAATTGAATATCAATTAAATCAATATAAGTGTGTTTCACTTTGCAACTATGGTGTAGGTACATGTGCAACTTGTGTGTAGGTATTAAAATTTAAAAATTACCTGCACTTTTAAATTTAGAAATATGTGAATTATGAAATTAAATAATTATAATAACGTTTATATCGGTAAAAGTGTAGTGTAAGGTAAAGACTCACTTGGCAATTTCATCTTGGTCCTGCACTTCCAATGTCACACGGTCGTGCCCTTTGTACCTATATGTATTTGTAAATATACATGACACTCTTTATGGAAGTGCAGATTTCGACGTTGATGTGTGCGTCGTACTTGGCCAGAAGATAAGGGTTGTACGGCACTACACACTCGTTACCGACCTCGTGACCACTCTGGCGTTGTCCGGTCGGCGGTACTTTGGATAACCGCCGTCCGCAACGTACACAGTCTCTTCAGCGTACGGTTTTGGAAAATGTTTGGTACAACTGTTGTCCGCCATGCACGGACACTGTGGGTTGACTGTTCCACAAGGCCCGTGTATCATGTGGGACGTCACGCAGGCGTGTAAGCGCCTGTCGGTTGCCGGGTCCGGCAGGAAGGCGCAAACCACCTCGTCGACGTCCGCCGCCGTGCGAAACTTACTATCCTCGGCCAGGATTAGAAGTATGTGCGCATGGGGCAGACCACGTTTCTGAAACTCAATAGTATAAACGTAAGCGCTGACATTACCAAACACACGATTAACAGTTATGTCACCTAGTAGCTGCTTTAGTTTCCTGTTGAACACCCTGCCCACCAGGTCAGGCCTGTCGCTTGCTGTGCTGTGAACCGCCAGGTTGTCTGTGATCTCCGACCACCTGGGATTGCACGTAAAAGTTATGAACACGTCAGGTTTACCCTTGGAACGGACTATGGTGATGGCGTCTTGATAGCACATTTTGTTGAAGCGATCGCTGCCCACGAACGTCGATGGTAAAATGATCCTACGTCCGACCGCCATGGGATCCACGTGTAGCTGTTGGTTCACGTGATCCATGAGCCCTTGATAAGCCTCAGCGAGGAGATCCCTCTGATTCAAACGGATATAGTTGAGATTGTTCGATTCCATTCGAACGTACTGGTCGCAAACATACATCTGTAGCAAGAAACGACCTTGATGTAATAAACTAAATAGTTCATGTCTCTCATCGTTATTTCCCTGATATCGAACGGCCAGGCGGTAGCACACAAACTCTCTGATGCTGTTCCGAGTGCGGACATTATTTTGTCGGTTGCCCTCTTGCAACATCCCGTTATGCCAACCGGCTTCGCCGTGTGGGAAAAACAGCGGATACAACATCGGATCCGCATGACACGACCCTTGAGAAATGTAACGAATGGTATATATTATTTTAAGTGAAAAGCTAAATCAATACTTTGTAGAGAGTTAGGTTATGGAGTTACGCTTGTGTTGTGTGGATATCAAGTACATAATTTTGAAGTAAAGCGAATTGAAACGTTTAATCAAACTAAGAACCTAAAAATTAATTTTTTGAAAACTGTACTCTACACTTTAACTGTCAATGAACAAATACACCAGGGTATCAACCTATCCAGTGTTACCTATGGTTAGGTGTTAGTAAAATATAATCATAGTGAATCTAATGGATGCATAAGTCCCTGTATAATATTATATAAGAACGGTAAAGCTGTAGACATACAAGTGGGAGAAATGTTAATTTATGTCTACATATCATATACAATATAGAGTACCTACAACCCACATATATATAATTACAAAACTCTTACTTACACACTTGGTGGTAGTTATTAAAAATAAATGAATGTATGAATGGTGTATTTAATTATATAGTAAATAAAAAAACATAAAATAACGTATTGAATGTAATAATAATAATACTCAAACAACACAAATGATATTATTCAAAAGTAAAAGAAACATAAAAGGTATTGGTGAATGTATACACTTCTCTAAAAACCTTAAAAAATTAATATAATAAATATTCATGTGCTAGGTGGTAGGAATAGTGAGTAAAATAACACTCTGGACACACTTGTAGAAGTATAACAATATTCTAATAACAATGGAATAGTACATAATATAATCTACAATACATAGTACATAATAAAACCTACATATAAAGTTAAAAACGAATTATTAAAAATAAAACAACGCATTGAATCTAAAGAATTGGTAAAGTATTATAAAGTATTATTATTATATAAATAGTATATACAAATACATAATTTGTAGAACCTCAAAAGAAAGGTAATCTATAAAATAAACTCTAAGATCAGATAATTTGTATTTCAAGTGTTAATAAATAAATGAATTGTGCATATTTGTCAATTACTAAGTATAAACAAATTATGAAATAAAAAAAGAACACAGTGAATTAAGCATTGAAGTAATGTAACTATAGGTTTGACTAATGATAAAATATTATCTAGTATACAACATACAAACTACTTATTGTCATTAAAGAGGTGTGTGTGTGTGTAGGTACTGTACAATTAAAGCCATGGTTACATTTCATAACATAAAAAACTACCTAAATACTATCACTACAAAATTAATATAATTTATTTAGGTGGAAAATTGATGAGACATTTGAAAATTTATCTAACCTAGGTAATTTGTTGATCCAGCTGTATGAAAAGTATATAATAGTATAATGGCTTTTTTTGTATCACATAAATATAATGAATTTAAACTGTTAATTTAAAAAGTATTACTGCATAAGTGAGAGGGTTAAGGTAGGTCAACATATTAGTTATGACTTTATGAGGTACCTAATGAAATTCCGAAAAGTGCATTGTATAGTTTTAAATTTATATGATAGGGTGTGTAATTTTTACTCTTTATTACTAACGGTTATAATATTCAGTGTAAATTGTGACATCTATTATAATATTATGTGTGTGTGTGTGTGCCGCCCATAAGGTGTACAATAGGCAAAAAGGAAGTAATTGAATTCTCAGTGTTAATAATCTTGTGAATACAAATGAACAGTTGTGAATATTTAATAACAAAAATTGTGTTTATAGAAAAGTTCTATGAAATATTTATCAACTAACCCGCTGGTATATTTTGCATCCTGTGTTGCGGGTTGATTTGGTTCGTGTCGTAGATGACCAGATTGATATTTCTGGGAGGACGACCGTCCTCACCTACGAACACTGCCGCGACTTCATTGGCGGTAGGCAGGTTGTTTCTCCCACGATCCCGGGCCCTGTCTTCGACGAAATGCATAGTGACTGGCCTAGATCGCACACCAGCGGCATCTGCGTCGGCTAGGTCTCTTTCTGCCAGCCACGCCGCACGCATATTCCTGGAAAAAATATAGACATGTTAATATATTCATATATTAAACACATACAAGTGTACAAATAATTAAGAAATGGAGAGGGAAAAGAAGAGGGGCGAAGTTGGGCAGAGATAAGTAGAGCTGTGATGGTATTGACCATATGAATTATATATGACTTGGAATGAAATTGATTGTATTAATCAATAGGAAATAGTATATTTTAAGTAAAGGAATTTGTTGAAATGTAATATAATAAGAGTATAATTAACATAATATATAATATTATTATATATTAATTATTATACATATTATATATGTAATATTACTATATATTATAAACGTGTGTGTGAGTGAGGATAGTGTAATAAGCTTATTTTTATGTGTACTTTTTTAAAGTATATGGTTACATAGAAAAATCCAATCATTAAAATAATAATAAAATAAAATATAAAAACATCCAAATTTAATTTTATATCATTCAGTAATTTAACTCTACACCGGTAGCAGAGTAAGAGTGTAATCAACACATATAATATACATGTATGAAAGTACTAATAAAACATTATTGACATCAAGGTTGATTAATTCATATTCCCAGTCTAAATAACAACAATGTAATAAATTACAAGTCTTATTTTAATGAGTCTTAATGCAAGTCCATATCTATATTTTTAGTAGCAATTCCGAGGACCACACAATATCTAAAATCATCATTCTATATTGGAAGTGTGCAATACAATTACAATAATATTATTATATACAAAGGTAAAATAGAACATTTTTGTATAATTCTGAAATATGTTAAGACATAAACGTCCGAGCCCTGTGTAATATTTAATGTTATATCATTCAGTGATGACTGTAGTAGGTTGAGTAATTCATAGTTAGTGTAGTCTTAACAACGAATGTATTATTTCAAATAATCAAGTGCCTTACCTAACCTTAATAAGTTTACCTATGTTTGTAGTAGAATTTAAGGATTTATTTAAATTTATTAACAATAACAATTGTTTACTACATTATTAGAGTATTAATTAAGTTTTCATAGAAAATGAAGCATTAGGTTAAAGGAGGTGTTATAAATTTAATTGTATAGTATTAACTGTTTGTTTGGAAATATAGTCTAATGTCAATGTAATATCGGATTTGATGTATACTGCAGTGTAATTAACATGGTTAACCATTAGTTTATTTGATACAGCGTGCAAAATATTTTATCATATTTTTTTCATATTCTAAGAAAGGTATCTGTAAAAAGTATTTACTCTAAGGGGCAAATTCATATTCCTAGTGTTAGTGTTAGTAAATAGTTTATGTTTAAGTTTCCTTACATAAAAGCCAATGCATACGGATTTATGTCCCGCAGCAAACCGTCCAAGAGTCCCATCACAACCTCGGACAGTTCATGCTGACAGTTCCTCTGCCGGGCCATATCGATTCGGCGTCTGTTGGCCTCTCCGGACTCGATGAAATACAACTGACAGTATTTTGCATCGATCCGGTCAACGGCCACGTCATTATTGGTTCGCTGATACGTCTGGCCGTGGACACACATCGTCCGCGGCCCTCGCCCTGGCAATCGCCTGTCGTTTGCGTCACTGCTAAACGCAGCGAATGCCAGAGCGTTGTTGTACCGACGAATGTCCGCCCGAAATCTACGGCCATCTTGCGAATCTTCAATCAACATATTCATTATGAGGTAGGGAGCAGGCAACAACGCACGGTGTCCTGCAGCCGTCACTTGGCCGTTATTGCAACACGTTGAGAAGTGACCCGTGGTGGTACGCTTGACTTCAAAGTGACGGGCGTCACATTCCCCGCAGACAGCGTCCAACGTGCCCACGTTGTAGCGCTCTGGAAGCGGGTGTCCCACCCCGGCCGGCCGGTCAATCACGGGCGCACGCACTCTAGGTCGTTCGACCGGAACACCCGCGGGAATCGGTTCAAACTACAATTAAAATGATAATGTTAATTTTTTTTCTTAGTTTTTTATAAGTAAGAAGACTTATTAACTCACCTCTTCGTCAACGTCTGGCTGCAACTCGTCGAGCATGTCCACGAACTCCAGTTCTGCTCGCACGTCGTCCATCTGGACTTCAACCACTTCCACGTCCTCCACCCCCTCCATCTGAACGTCTGCCACTTCCACGTCCTCCAAACCATCCACCTGGACGTCGACCATTTCCACGTCCTCCATCCCACCCACCTGGACGTCGACCACTTCCACGTCCCCAACCTCATCAACCTGAACGTCGACCACTTCCAGGTCCTCCACCCCCTCCATCCGGACGTTCTCGAATACCTATAAGTCAGGTTGATAATAGTTACATAATAATAACAATAACAATAATAATAATAATAATAATAATAATAACAAACTATAGCATCTACTATTATATTACTTTCACTAAATGTATATTGCATGGGTAATGTCATTATTGTCCAATGTAGTTATTAATTTAAACGTAATGCGTATAAAATTAATGGTTTACAGGAAATGTATCAAAGTAGATAAATCACACAGTGGAGGAGCCAGTGGTGAACAGTGAAATGTTGTTTTTTTAGAAATGAATAAAAGTTAAGTTAAGAACTGTGTGTAAGAAAACATTATGAATGCCTCTATTAAGACTGCACTTAAAATACAGTGAGTTATGACATCGACAACAACTATAAAACTACTTATTGTCATTGAAGGTGTTGCAAGTACTGTACAATTAAAAACTGTATAACTATCATTCTACATCACATACATAGCCACACTTTTTCAAGTAAAAATAGTCTACTTAAGTAGTATCAATCAATCAAAAGTATAAAGTATCAAATCAAGCTTGATCCAGTGCCAGTATTGAGAAACTATTAGAAACAGTACAAATATTATTATTTAAAGAATAAAACAAAGAAATTCAGAGAAAAACGTTTAGACTGAAACGCAAACATGTTTATGTAACAATATCTTACATTAACAGTAAGTATAGGTACCTATATTGAAACAACTATAAATTATATGATAAGTTGAATGTAAAGTTGCACGAAATACCCAAGGTCTGCCTAAATGACCGTAAGACAAAATTTCATTATAATAATAGAGACTTAATGTAACTGCAGTTTAATCAATTTGTGGACACCATGTATTATTGTGTGAACTCCATAACTGTCAAATATGTTGTAATAAGTAAGTTTCACTATTGTAGTAGTATTATAATGCATCTATGTAATTTCGTAAGTACAGAGTAGTAAGTACAGTGTACACATTTTATCTTAAATAACCATGTGATAACCATCAGCAAATAAATAGTACCTATTGCAATAATTTAAACATTACTAAGAGTATCACAAGTGAAGTTTCAATTGCACGACTCGCAAATAAAGTACAATTGTACAGTTCTTGTAGAGTTCTTACAGTTGGTATTTAATGTACCTACCAAAGAATACCAATGTATCATACAATTTCAATTTTATTAAGAACTGTGTAAAAAAATAAGTATAAATATTTTGTTGATCCATGTGAAATGTATAGTTTGTATGTAATGTATCAATGTAGGCTTTACTGTAAATCGCGCAGTGGATCAGGTGAACAGTGAAATGTTTTTTTTAAGTGTAAACATTATGAATGCAAAAGTAAATTTCAAGTACTAACAAAAAATACAACATGGGAGTGTGTGAGTACTGTACAATTAAAACTACTTAATAGTTACACCTGAATTCAAGTGAAAAAGTCTACCTATGATGTATAGCTAGTATAGGAGAGATAGTATAAAATGAATGTTGTAGTTCAAGTTATTTCTTAAAAAGTATTACGAAATAATGTTGTATTGAATGTGTGAATCAATGTGATAAAAGGTTTAATACATGTCTAATACAAACATATTTCACTTAAGAGGACGTGATACCCAAAGCGTTACGCATACAACGACCGAGAGAAAGCGCTTTTAGGTGTTTTCAGGATCCGCAAGCACGCGATGCGCGTCGCGTATGCCATGCCTACGGCCTATTACTCGCAGTCGGCGGCACCGCTCAATCTGGTCTCGGGAGCGCCGGTTATTATTCGATGATCGTTTGACCATGACAGATCGCGTCAATTTATTAATACACACACGTAAACGCCGCGGTATTATTTTCAATAACCGCGCGTACCCATTCGAACTATTTTTTTTTTTTGAAGTTACTGCTTACCTAAATGTATGCACCAATATATAGATTGTAAAAACTGTAATATAGCATAGCTTAATTTGTAGTTATTGCACTATTACTCATTCAAATATAATACATACAATATAAAATAATTTAATAGTACCTAAATAAATACATATTTTACGTTCAACTGTTCAATATTATCTTACTTTTTTAATATGATAATAAGTAAAACCAAACATTTTTTAAAATAATAAATAATAATACCTTTAATGTACACTCGTATAGATACGATAATAATGCTCTAAGAAATGTTCTTAGCTTTAGCATCCATATTCTTTATAGATTGGGTCTACCTTTACTGCCTCAAATTAACTAACTTAAAATGTATAATTGTAAATTATGTAAACAAATGTAATATAAATCGTACCAAAAAAAATATACAAAAGTACACCAATATTTTAACTGCTTATAAGCTTACCTAAATATATATTCTAATATATAGATCGTATAGAAACTGTATTATAACATCATATTCGATGATCGTTTGTCCGTGACGGATTGCATCAATATAAAATTCACGCCGCGGTATTGTTTTTAATATCTAGTTACGGCTTACTTAAATATATGTACCATTGTATAAGTATATAGTATAAACTACAATATATGAAAATGCAGTTTCTATTCTTCAATGTATAATAAAAATTAAAACAAAATACCAAGTTTAAGTTTAGTTTTTGTACGTTATGTAGGTATAAATAAATAATAAATACTTATTTTTTTGTTATATAATATAATATACAAATATAATATGTACAATGTGGGTCATTTGTTACCCAATTTATTATTTTTAATTTTTTTATAATTTTCTATATATTCTCTGATGTGCGCAGGTTCATATATGTCGCTTTTCAACAATCGTTTACTATATTGAGGGTCGATAATTTCCCGAAGTAAACATTCTTCGTAAAATCTATACAACAAACATTTTAGTAGTTAGCCTAAAATAATAAAACCAATTTAAAAATACATACAATTTTAATTTTTTTTCCATTGTTGTACTCCAAAAAACGTCATCATAGTGTATAATTTCTAAATGTGTCCATTCAGGTGTATAAATAAAAAAATAACACTTGTGACGTTCTGTGATGTGCATTTGGCCCTGTATTTGAAAATAATAAAGATTGTCTTTCTTTAATTGATAGACACCGTTTATTTCACATATGTAAGGAAGCTACAAAAAAAAATTAATTAGTTTTAATATTATTCGGTACTTAATATTCACACATTTTCCAAGATCAATGCTCACACACAGTGAATTTGTTAACATATTTTACCAACAACATTTTTTTTTGAAGTACTTAACCTTTTTTTCTTGTAAAACTTGCTCCAAAGTGTCACTGTCTTTTACCGAATAAGGGCATTTTATTTCGGCGATTGAGTTGCTTCCAATTAAACCATCTATGATAAGTGATAACATTATATTGATACATAAAAAAAACATTTATTTTATGAATGAGAATTAAGATAATATTTATGTAAATTCTGTTAGCGCTGTTAAAATATTATATAGGTACCTGGTGTTGCTGCCAAATATGGTATGAACTTATCAATAAATAGGACACATTTCTGAATTTTACAGTTTATTTTAAATTCTAGACATTTTAGTGCAGTTTCTTCAGTCTGTTTACCATAAATGATTTTGAAGTAGGATTATTGTATAAAATATTATAAACCATGGATTTGCATGATGTCTGAGGCCGCAGTTTGCAAATTCGACCAAAATTTGATGCGGTTTATCTATTTCTCCTCTCAATAAACCACCTTTGACTATTCGCTTGCTGCATTGTCTCACGTTCCAATGTGTGTCTATCCGCCTCTGTCATAGTCAATGATAAAATAAATTCGTCCTTCTTTTTTTTTATAACAGCATCTGGAAATATGTCTAATAAGGGTTCAGCCAAACCATAAAATTCGTCAGGTCCTTGAGAAATTTTTTTTTTTAAATATTTTCCCGATGATTTAAAAAGTGCTCTTCGCATTTTTAAATTTCTTCTTTTGTCTGAAGTATATTTAAGAATTTTTTTTGCTATAAGTCCTAAAAAAAACAAGATTAGATAGAAAAAGTCACGATTGCCTGTTCACTATTTTAGGATTTTTTTCTAGAATTTATTTCATTTTAAATACCACGTTATACCTATATTATTTTATATTATAATGTATAATGTATAATGTAGTAATATGTATTCACTAATATAGGTCATAAATAAATGTTTAACCTGGACTTTTGTTTGTGATTTTTTTATGCATCGTACGAATAAAATTTCCATTAGAATTAAATGACACAATTGCTGCTTGAACTCTGATGTTGTAGGATTGCTTTTGGCTAAAATTGATCCTCTTGCCTGCTATGTGTTTATTTAAGATGCTGTTAAGTTGTTCGCAATAGTTATTGTCAACGTCATGAATAAGGCTTTTTGAATTGTCAGCTACTCGACGTAAAACAAACTTAATATCGTTCATCAGGCCACATTTGTTAATTTCAGATACCAAGTCCATCTCATTTAACTTTGGTCCTGAACAGAAATAACTTTCGCATTTGGAATGGTGGCCGAAAATATGATAAGGTCCATTTAATATATCGTTCCGTAAACCTAACCAAATATAATTATTTTAGAATAGATACCTATATTTATACGAAGGGATCTAAATATAAATTAATCCATTTTACCTTCGATTTTTTTCTTGCATAGTATCATTCAAATTTTTTCTATGAGTTATCGCTTTAGTTACAGCCGTTCGAAATCTCAATATATTTCTGCTTATACATTTTCTTAAATAACAAGGATAATCCGTTTTTTTGGTAAGACCCATAAGCTTTTGGCCATAATTTCGTAGAATGTGGTTTCGGCATTCAATTTTTTTACTAATAACATCGGACCATATGGCATCACTTCATTTAATTTTTTAGTAACACTACTATCGCCATCCCCTATAGAGTAATACAATTATTAATTACTAGTGCTCGGATTAAAAAAAAATACTAATTTAGTTGGTACTAACTTACGGGCTTATAGTTTCGTCAAAAATATCAATAGAATTGAGGGGTACATCAAATTCTGATATTACAGCATTACTATACATCATAATCAGGGCTGTGAATTTCATGCACTTGCATGTTTTTTTTGCTACATTGTATAAGAAATTGGATTTGATCAAAATTTGTTTTGCGTTATTTATAAATTAAATACGAAATCTTATTTTGCATATTTTTGCATATTTAACCGGTAAGGGCATATAAATGCATGATTTCGCGAGTTCCTCTTGTTTTTGCTTATTTCTCATTTGAATAATATGTTTTTCTCATTAATTTGTAAAATTTCTTGAATTTGGACGATACAATTTTACCGTTGTAATTTTATCGCGGTGGTAATAATAACAGGAACATGTGTTAAACCCGGTCTAGAGTGGCATGCAATTATCTCCTGTTATTATCGCAGGTCTATATCTGTGGTCAAAAGTCTAACTTGAAATATCTTTAATCTTAATCTATTATATTATGGTAGACAAACCGACCGATAGTGTTGTCGTCGTCTCGTGAGTGGTAATACGTTGTTTGTAATATTTTCGTTTAAATTTTCTATTAGTTAACACTTAACAAGCATAATTTTAAAATGCCAAAAGAAAAAAAGACGACATCCAGTCGTTTACAAAGTTATGTTACTGAATTTGGAACAGAAATATTTTCAACAGATAACAAAATTTTATTTTGCAAAGTATGTAATACGAAAGTTTCAAGTGAAAAACGTTTTTCTATAACTCAGCATATCGCAGCCGAAAAACATCGTAAATCTGTTAAACGCGCTGAAGAAAAAAAGGATAAATCTCAACAGCTTTTATTTCAAAATTCTTCAACAAAATCGTCATTCAAAACTGATTTATGTAAAGCTATGTTGAGTTCTAATATACCTTTCAATAAACTGAGCAATCCACATTTCAAAATCTTTTTAGAGAAATATACATCGGAAGTTATACCAGATCAATCAACTTTACGAAAATCATGTGTCGATAATTGTTACCAGGAAACTATTGGAGAAATAAGAAATAAAGTGGCAGAGAAAAAAATTTGGGTTTCAATTGACGAAACGACGGACGCTGAAGGACGCTATATTGCCTCCGTTATAATCGGAACACTACTCACGGATCGGCCAGGTGAAATTTTTTTATTAAATGTCGAGCAATTAGAAAAGGCTAACCACAGTACTATATGCACACTATTTGAAGATTCGCTTTGTTTACTTTGGCCTGGTGGCATACATCGTAACGACGTATTATTATTTTTGAGTGACGCCGCGCCCTATATGGTGAAGGCAGGAGATACGTTGAAAGTGTTGTACACAAAAATGGTCCATGTAACATGCACAGCACATGGATTAAATAGAGTTGCCGAATATATCCGTCTTCAATATCCCAAAGTAGATAAACTGGTTGCTAATGTTAAAAAAGTATTTAAAAAGGCACCATCTCGTATTATAAAATTTAAGACTGATGCGCCTAATATACCTCTACCCCCCGAACCAATTCTGACACGATGGGGAACATGGATTTCCGCTTCAATATATTATTGTGAAAACTTCCAAATTGTAAAAAATATTGTTGAAAGTTTTGATGAAGATGATGCGCTTTCAATTAGAAATGCTCAAAAATATTTTAAAGCACCACAGATTAAAGGTAACTTAGCATTAATAAAATCAAACTTTGAGTGCCTTCCTACGGCTATAACACGTCTTCAAAAACAAGGCATGGCATTACACATGGCGATACAGATTATTGAAGATGTTTCAGCCAAATTCAATAATTTAAAAAGCCAGACCGGAATCAAAATTAACGAGAAATTACAGACAGTTCTAACTAAAAATAAAGGGTTTCAAATTATTTGCAATATTTCAAAAATATTAAACGGAGAAGAAGAAAACGTTGGTTGTTTAGATATACCTGAAAACTTAACAAGTAGTGACATGGGATATTTCAAGTATGCCCCTACCACGTCAGCTGATGTAGAGCGTTCATTTTCTGTGTACAAAAACCTCTTGGCTCCAAATAGGAGATCATTCAAGTTTGAAAATATAAAGAAATCGCTGATTGTACAATGCAATACTTATTTTGCAGGTAAACAAATAAATTGTTTAAATATCTATAAAACAATGTGTTCTATCTATATTTAATGTTTTTTTTCAGGCGTCGAAGAACAATAGAACATTGAAGCATTTATTATTAATTATTATTATTACAAGTCCATTTTTCAAGTCATTTTATAATTAGTAATTACAATATTTATTTAAATAAAACGTTTTTTCATCCAGTATATGTGAGTATAATTTTTTTTTTCATATTTTGCATATTTTTAAATTTTATAATTTATAGTGCATGTTTTAAAGCATATTTCACGTGTTTTTAGTGCATATTTTAAAGCATATTTCACTTGTTTTTAGTGCATAAATGCATGCATATTCAAGACTTTTTTAGTGCATGAAATTCACAGCCCTGATCATAATATATAATAATTATTATTAGTAGATTTATATTGAGTCTATAGACTATAGTATTATTTCGTCTAAAATATACTTGTCGTAAATCATGCCTACTCGTATAGTTTGACGTTTCCTAGTATTAGATATTTATGCATATTGTTTTGTCCTTTAGCCTTTCTTTGTTAGAAAATGCGTATTCATGGATACTTAGAAAAATGTAATATGAAATATTACATTAATTATAAATGTTTTTGTAACTATTGCTTATTCATGAATATTCGGCGTAAACAACTCCTATGCATGTATTTTAGGAAGTATATATAAGAGTGTTAAATTAGTACATAGATTAGAATTATTTTACTTTAGCTTAACTGCACATAGTTCTCGGGTACCGAGCGTAACCTCTGCCCACAAATTTCTACAATTGTAAACTGTTATAGTCCGTAATTTTGTTAAACATAATAAACATTAATACAGTGAATATATACTTATTCTTTTCTAAGTGCAATCTCATCGCCACTCTAGCTCAACAACGAAACTTCGAAGCACGTCAATAAATAATTAAGTGTACAAGTGTAGTACGAGAGTACTACATAAGTAACTTTTGGTGTCAGGTGTGGGGTTTCTTCAAGTGAAAATTTTGATTTATCAAAAAGTAACTTGGGAACTCACTGACGAACTTCGACAACCACGTTCTTGGGACACTACGAAACCCAATTATTTACTAATTGGTCTACGCGCCAGCAGTTTCGTAGCTAGATCGTCGAGCCACTTCGTGCATCCATTTTGCAGTCAGGGATTTTCCACAGAGCATTCTGCAGAGCATTTCACAGAGCATTCCACAGAGCATTCGACGGAGCATTCAATTTCCAATTTCCAATTTTTGACCAGACCAATTTCAACTATGCAAGCTTTGTAAGTTATTATTGTGTAGTAAAATTTTATGTCTGACAGTCCACGTAATAATTGGCAAATAATCGCATATAATCCAGTTAATTTACGCATAACTATGGCCGCCACTACTTTAGGTTTTGAAACCGTTATTAGGCAGGCACCTTCTTTCTCAGGGGGCACAGATAGTCAACTTTCCATTTTTATAACGAAATGTGAATTTCTTTTCAATAATGTAACCGAAACTGTTAAACCACAGTTATTACAGGCAATTTTAGCCAACATTGAGGGGGATGCGCATGAATACATTAAGTATCATGAATTTAATACTTGGGAACAATTAAAGAGTCATTTGAAAACAATATATCAACCTTCGCATTCTATTAACTACTTGCAAAAACAATTGACATCTATGCGACAACGTAATGATGAAAACATACAAACTTTCGCGAATCGCATTCAACACACTTACCACCAACTCACTAGAGCGCTTACAGTAGGGAAAACAGCACCTGAATCACGAGTAATAGCTGAAACCATGCTAACTTCAGCACTTGCCGTTTTTATGGAAGGCATAAATCCTTCTATTCGTCTTATTTTAGAAGCGCGAAATATTACATCATATGAGGAGGCAGTAAGAATAGCAACAGAGAAAGAAAATGTGGGTGAGAAAAGTGAAAATACTAAAAACTATAGACCGTTTAATAAAGGTAACTCTAATAAATCGCATATTAAATGTAATCGATGCAGTAAAATGGGTCACTACGCTAATGAGTGTGGGTCAAGCGCACCGAGCTCATCAGGTTTTAGGAATCCTATAAATAATCGTACGGAGATTAAAACTGAGCGTACAGAGAACATTAAATTTTGCAAGTACTGTAAGAAACCTAATCACGATATTTCCGAGTGTAGGAAACGAATTTTTAATGAGAATAAAAAGAGACAAGGTCAGGCGGATAACCAAAACAAAACAGTGGGTGAACTGAAAAATGTACGAGTAATTACCTCACAGATGGAAGAGGAACATATAGTAATCAACGCAAACACTTTTTCATCGGGAAATCTCAAATTTTTAATAGATTCGGGAGCCGAAATGAATATTCTTAAACTATCAGCTTTGAAAGACCATGTAGTCGTAAACGAGTCAGATAGGAAAAATATTAAAGGTATCAGTTCCACGATTATTAACACATTAGGTTCAATCGTAATTCCTATTGAAATTAACGACGCAACTTTTGTTACTAAATTCGATATTGTGAAAGACGTTTTTCCGATACCCGGTAGCGGCATAATTGTCGCACATTTTTGAAAGAGAATAAAGCCATACTAGATATGAACAAAGAAGTATTACTATTACCAGAACGTGAGTGGGAGCGACTGTTAATAATACCACCACGAAGTAACTGCGTTATGTTAGTTAAAAACATAGAGAATATTGAGTGTACCGAAATAACTATAGCAAAGCAGGATTTAAACGACGATGTGATAATCGCAAACAGTGTAAGTCCGGTGAACGAAAATACATTAATCAGCAACGTAATAAACATTTCCGAACAATCATATCTTATCGAGGAACTGACCTCACGTAACATTGACTGGGAGCCGTATTACGAAAATATTCGATTAGTTGAAAATAATCTAAATGGAAATAAAATTAAACAATTATCGACATTAATTAAAACGGAACACTTAAATAACGAAGAAAGAGAAAATTTATTTGAAATTATTAGTAACTATTCTGATTTATTCTATGTCGAGGGGGAACCGTTAAGCGCCACAGATGTCGTAACGCATAAAATTAATACACCGCGCTGCGTTAAACCGATTAACATACGACCTTACAGGTTACCGTGGGCATATCAACAGGAAATTGAAAAACAAGTAGTCGAAATGAAACAAGACAATATAATACGCATTTCCACTTCACCTTTTAATTTCCCCCTGGTGGTAGTTAAGAAAAAAGAAACAGAACAGGATGGGAAACCGAAACTTAGAATTTGTGTTGATTTTCGTAAATTAAATGAAATAACCGAAAATGAGGCGTATAGCCTACCAAATCTACTCGAAATTTTAGAATCACTAGGGTCATCAAAGTACTTTTCTACTCTCGACCTCAAGGCGGGTTACCACCAAATTAAGATTGACGAAAGCATCATTCATATAACCGCGTTTTCTACGAAATCAGGGCATTATGAATACGTACGTATGCCTTTTGGGTTGAGTTCCGCTCCAGCCACATTTACTAGGGCAATGAAAGCAGTCTTGATGGGGTTAGAAGAGATGTGTACTGCATATCTCGATGACATAGTGGTACACGGTTCAAGTCTTAGGGACCATCAAGAAAAACTAATCCGAGTTTTCGATAGATTACGCGTACATAATTTAAAATTACAGCCGCAGAAATGCAACTTTCTAAGAAAAGAAGTAGTATACCTCGGGCATGTTATTAGCGAAACGGGGGTGTCCCCGGATCCAAACAAAATTCAGTGCATAAAGGAATACCCACGACCTATAACCGTGAAAGATATAAAATCCTTTTTAGGACTACTAAACTATTATAGACGTTTCGTAGACAATTTCGCGAAAATTGCAAAACCATTGACCGCGTTACTTAAGAAAAATGTAATTTTTAACTGGACTGATAAGTGTGAGAACGCATTTTGTGAGCTTAAAAATGTACTTATGAGCCCACCTTTATTGATTTATCCAGACTGGGAAAAAGGAAATTTTAATTTAACCACGGACGCAAGTCAATTCGCAATTGGGGCTGTCCTCTCGCAGGGCACCGTCCCTAATGACCAACCTATAGCATACGCTAGTCGTACCTTGAATAAGGCCGAAATTAATTACAGCGTGATTCAGAAAGAATTACTCGCAATAATATGGGCAGTTAAATATTTTAGACCATACCTACGGTCAAAAAATTCAATATTATTACGGATCACCGGCCTTTAACTTTTTTATTTGGTATAAAAGACGTTTCATCGCAACTCATGCGATGGCGACTACAATTATCAGAATACGACTACAATATAATATATAGGGCAGGTACTGAAAACGCGAATGCCGACTGTTTATCACGCATACATGTAGTGCAAACTAATGACCTCATTAATTCCGAATATAATGATTTTCTAATCGCGGAAACAGCACCTATAATTAATTTTAAAATAATTGACGTTAACGGTAGTATAAAAGATTCCGATGCAAACACTAATTTATTTTTGCCAATTTCGAATGATATGGTAATCACTCATCCGGAAATTAGACAGATTATAGAGAAATACAATCTTTGGCCTGCCAAAGTTCAACGAAAACGAGAACAGTTTATTGATTAATAATCTAGCACGTACTATAATATTTTATAAACTAAAAGAAACGCATATTGCACCATTAACGGAACAACTAATTTTTAATACATTTACTGTAATGAAACAAATTTTTCTAGCCAATAAAATTAATACGTGTTCAACGATCAGACTAGAAGGGGTAACAACCATGACCAGTTTTGAACGAACCCGATCTATGATCCGATTTATTTTTAAAGGGACCGATATAACTGTTAGCATTTATAAAGATTAAAACTTTCAGAAACTGGAAAAACAAACCTTAAATTAGAAAAAGAACAACTTAAAGTTGTTAGAGTAAAAAATGACTATGAAACGCGGGAATCTTATAATTTACAATTACAATTAACCGAAATAAAAAACATAACGGTAGAACAACAAATAAATAATTTTATTTTTAAACATTTTATGTATATGAACTTACTTTTAACTAAACATGTGACAGAAATCGACATATTATCGTCGATCATTGAGAATGCTAAGTTAGGACAAATACATCCGTATTTGATAGAAACATACGAACTACTAGGGCAATTTCAAGACATTAGGCTTTCTTTACCTATCGGGACAGATTTTCCCTACGCGTTTTAATCGAAACTGTTAATGATATAGTAAAACTGTCAGATATTAAAATATACTATTCTAATAATAACATAGTGTTTATCATAACAATTCCATTAATATATCAAAACAATTTTATTTTATATTACTTAATACCTAAGCCTTATTGTCAAAATATTATAAATTGTATGTATATTGCACCTAGTCATAAGTTTTTAGCGATAAGTAAAAATAAGGAACATTATGTAGCATACGACGAATTCCACTATAGTCAATGTAAACATGCTAGGGGTTTCCTTCTTTGCCCAGAAATCCAATCCCTACATCCTAGGAATCTCCGACCGATTTGCGAGGTTCAACTTTTACAAGATCCAAGGGACGTACCAGACACTTGCGATATACGACACGTATCATTACAAGCAACCATTTTTCACAAGTTAAGTTATCGTAACAAATGGTTATATGCCACGGATAGCGAAGTCATTATAATTAACTGCGAAAATGATCTAGAAGCCATCACTCATACGTTAGAGGGGGTAGGAATCATAACAATCAACGAAACATGCAAAGGGTATGCGACTAGAGATGTATTAGTGTAGTGTCGAAAACAATTTTTCGGATTTTATTCCAACATCCGTTATCACTCGACAAGAGTACCAACATGTATCAATTGATCTTTATACTATGAAGGACGAAAATGTTATAAATAATCACATGAATGACCTTAATTTAATTTCAAAAACACATAAACAACTACAAAAAAAATAACAAGAATGAACAAAAATTTATCGAATTGGAAGACACTCAAAATATACAGAATTATGCGTTGTACATCATAATTCTCATTATCATATCAATACCAACTGCATTCGTATTAAGCAAGATTATTAAACAACGGGAAGTGAAGAAGAAACAAACAACCGTGAGAACAGAACAAACCATAATAAGACTTCACTAGAGTAGGGAAACCATCAACATGGAAGAGACAACGACGTCCACAGCAACAGCCCCTCCTATCACAGAAGGACATCAAGTAACACAACCCTTGAGTGTCTTCCAATTCGATAAATTTTTGTTCATTCTTGTTATTTTTTTTGTAGTTGTTTATGTGTTTTTGAAATTAAATTAAGGTCATTCATGTGATTATTTATAACATTTTCGTC
>JANEHU010004746.1:0-48992 GCA_027563435.1 Nasonovia ribisnigri
ATCAGGAATAAAATGAATTAGTATTGTTTAACCACATGAAAGATGTATCATAGAAACTAAAAAAACTAAAACAGTATATTTCATAGGAAAATTCATATGCAGGAAATTCAGTTATCCTATAATATATATGGATATAATAGTCTCAGAGCGTTGTAGTATTATACCTAGTGCATATAAACTATAAGTTATAATATTATAACCTATTGTGTCGTTTTTTTAATACATACCCAATTAAACCCAGTTTACTCTAGTCTCTGACCTTCAAAATATGTGATTTAAGGTTTTATTATAAATTAATGAATAGGTTAACAAAAGTACTTAATTATTATATTTTGTGGTATTTATTTCCATGGTTTTTATGTCATTCTTTGAATGGTACCTACCCACACTTATTTTTAATTAAATTGCATATAAATACATAATTAACTATTATAACTTTGATTAATGTTTGGTGAGTACACTGGATGTCAAATTTGAGAGCAGAGAAAAATTAAAATCCTCCCAAGTGTTTAAAATCTATTTATCAGTGATTGTTACTAGTTAAGAATTTTTTTTTGGCGCTGACAGCATATTAAACAATTATTTAAAAAAATAATGTCTACAACATAGACATATAAATATTAAATAGGTATATGTATATATCTATTTATATATTTATATATATGATTTGAACTTTGCAGTTAGGCTCTGAATTAATTACACATATTTTACCTTTTTATTTTTTATTATTATTGAAAATAATAATTTTGGGTGGCATTTTTTATTCGACTGGCAGTTCCATTTAAAATTAAAATTAAAAGATATTAGGCCGTTAAGGGCATCCATTTGCATATATATAAATGCTCAAATTGATAAGAAACAAAAATTAAATTGCTGTTTCTTACCACCTTATACTTGTTTTTACTTTTTATTTTTTTTTTAAACAAGCTTGTGATAGAGAGTAAAACAATGTTTATTATTCTAAAACAAACAAATAAGAAAAACTATACCTAATAGATATGTACATTCAAATAGTTATAATACAAGAAGATATTATTGATTAAAAATTGAAAACAATATATATTTCAGTAAAGGTGAGACATGATGTTCTAATGGTTGGATACATATCCCTGCCTAAGTACATAATACATATTGACAGAGATTGATACAGCATATACTTGTATCACTTATAGTTTAAATAAATGTCTAGAAGACCATCCATGGACCCTCTAGAGAATTGTCAGTCTTTACTCTTAAGCTTTTAGAGCTGTCTAGTTCTAGCAATAATTATATACCTACAACATAAAACTCTTTTTGCTTTATATTATAACTTATAAGTATGAAGTATCCCTTTTTTGTTAAATAATGTTAATTGGCTAATTTGTTCTTGTTAGTTGATAATAAAATGTCATAGTTTTCTGTGTGGTCATTGTATTATTGTTAGTACTTCCATCAAGTATTATTAACAACGCCACTGCGGCGTTTTTATTTTCAAAAAGGTTGTTTAAGTGTTGAACATGTAATTTTATATAAATTAATTTAATTGTATAATGTATGTAAAATATTAAATTTATATTGTGTACTATCACAGTATCACTTAATAAATTAAAAAAACTGATTATGATAACACTTATCGGTATAAATTCGGCTTTAATACGTTTCGGCTAAAATACTGTCGGAGCAAATATTTGTCGGTTAAAATACTTTCGGCTGTAATATTTTTCGGCTAAAATACTGTCGGTTGAAATATTTTTCGGCTAAAATACCGTCGGTTGAAATATTTTTCGGCTAAAATACCGTCGGTTGAAATATTTTTCGTCTAAAATACTGTCGGTTGAAATATTTTTCGGCTAAAATACGTTCGGCTGTAATATTTTTCGGCTAAAATACGTTCGGCTGTAATATTTTTCGGCTAAAATACGGTTCTGCTAATTTACTTGTCCAACCAATTATTTTTCGGCTGAAATATTTTTCGGCTAGAATACGGATCGGCTAATATATTTTCGGCCATTATACGCGCTCCCACTACCCTAGCGCCTAGGGAGTATCGATTTTCATCACGAATCATTCTCGAAATTCACGATTAACTCGTCGTAATAAGTTATACTTATAACCTACGCGTAGCTACGTAGATTTAGACGATTTAGTTGATTGTTTCTGAATTGTATTTGATTGTTATTTAAAATGGAACACGATGGATTTATATACGTCAATAATGGCCGCAAAAATGGAATCACGTAAGTATTTACATATTATGTTAAATACATTTTAATAATTTATAACTAATTACTAGTTCAACTATGTTATATTAATAGGTCGATAATAATATATTAAAGTTTTAGATTCTGAACGGAGCGATGAATGTATTGATTTTACAATGATGTGTTTTTTTATTTTTTTTTGTGTCTGTCATCACCTTTTAGGACAGTAAAAATGCTTCGATTTTCTTCAATATAGTACCTTTTCTGATGGGAAAGTGAATCTAGTTGGTACTTTTGTTGGTCAAAAGTAAAAATTTCTCAGTAGTTTTCAAAAGCGCCGTGAAAAACAAATGAAAAATTAAGGAAAAAACGGGAATTTTTACGGAAAACCAATTTTCGACAAAATCAATTTTGGTTTTGGTATAACTCTAAAAGAAATGACAGTATATACATGAAATTTTGACCGAATATTTATATAAGCATTTTCTACACACTAGCATTTTCAAAATATTCTGACTTATTTTGAGCTGTTAACGGACATTTTCATTTTCAAATTTTTTTAGGTTTTTTTTCTATAAATGTCAATAAAATTTTATTTGTTGTTTAAAAAATCTTGAAAATTTAATAGTAGGCTTCTAATATATAGTTTCAAAGGCAGATGAAAAATATTAAAAATCCGTAGTCATAATTTTTTTTTATAGGTAATCAAAGTTCAAATTTTGACAAAATACGTAAAAATGACGAAAATGTGCAAATATTTTATAATATTAATTCAACTTATCAGCTATCGTATTAATAATAAGAAATAACAATATAAATATAATAAATATCAACACTGACAAATCGTTTCAGCTCAGAATCGTTTTTCGTATACAATGACATTATATCATTGAATTCAAATTTAATAGCATTCATTAAACAGTGACCCACTTGTAACTTGCTGTACAGTAGCAGAGCGACATCCACTTAGCCACCTACTGTACAGCAGAGCAATATCCACTTATCAGCACTTTTTTTTATTATTAATTTTTTTTATAATCCAAGATGTCAGATGGATATTAAATAAATTAAATTTTTACAAATACACGTGATTGTGAATTAACAACTCGATGAAACTAGTAATAATTGTTTAATAGTGTGTCAAATACTGTTTATTATGTTATGCATAATATCTATATACATTTATAATCATATAAAACAATTGTATTGTTAAAAAATTACTGACCACCACATGTTTTGTTCCTACTTCAACACTACTGGTAATATGACAGTTTTTCATTTGACAAGTAAATTATATTAGTATATTACCTACTATAATGTATTAATGTAGATTAGAATAGTAGGTATACATAATTATAATATATTGAATTATTGAAAATTATAAATAACATTTAATTGATGCTTTAATACAATTTATTTGGTTAAATTATTCATATCATAGGTATAATAGATAAATATTATAATTTGTGCCTATAGTGTAAATTTCTTCTAATTTTTTTTTTAGTTATTTTAAATGTAACAAAGCTCAATCTCATTTTTGTATGGGATCAATTAAAAAATCAATAGATGGAACCATAACTATTATAAAAAGACATAATGGTCATCAGTGGCGTGCCCAGGAATTTTCATTGGGGGGGGATGTTTTAAGTAATAAAACATTTTAATGAATTGTCAAGGTAATACCAAAAACTAAAATGTTTATGTTTCAAGTTCTCCAAAATCATTTCTAGCTTATAATTGTGTACATTTGTAAATTTTTCTATAATTAAAATGAATTTAAATTATAACACACTAATACCAAGTTGTTCAATTTACATAATACCATCTGAAAAAATGTATTGCATTTTTAAAAATAAACAAAAAAAAAAAAAAATACTTAGAAACTAGATTACTTATTCGAGCTATTCCAAACGGAAGTTCAACCGTCTAGTTTTTGAACTCATTTCATTTATGACGTCATCTGTGTTTATTTCAATATTTCGATGAATGTTCATCAGAGCTAAGCCATTCAATCTCGCTTGTCCAATAGAATTTCTAATATATGTTTTCAAACGCTTTAATGTGGAAAATGACCGTTCGCCAGTTGCAGTAGTAACTGGTAGAGTTATTAAAATTTTTAGTAAATTGTGTATGTGTGGAAATATCATTATGTCACATTCACCAAATATATCAAGAGCACTTTTTGAAACTAGCTTATTACATTTTTCTTGCCATAAATAAACTTCTCCGTTTATAACCAAATCACTGTTATTCAAATCCTCTTGATATGTATCAATAAGATATTTAATATCTTGACCAGTTGCTGAATTAATTTTATAACCAGGTAGAATACAACTAAAACTCTGTAATAGGTTGTTGTGTTTTAAAAATCGATCGTGTAACTGTGATAAAAAATTATCCAAGAATGGCACATAAATACTTAATCTGTAAAAATCTTCAGCTGTGTTATTTGTTGAAATAACTAATTCATCCAAGAACTTTTTTTGTGTCCTTGTTAGTCTATCAAAATCTGTGTCTATATTTAAATCTTTACACCATTGTTTTATTTTATTAAGTTCAATACCAAAATCATTAACTACATTTTCTCTAAATCTTTGTAAAATCTTTTGAACATCTCCTGCTACTTTTAAAGCTTTTACTAAATCAATATTTTCTGTCTGAAGTTGGCGACTGAGAGGCATACTTATAGCAAAAACTTTTCCTATGATATGTGTTGTTATAATAAATTCGGGTTGTTCAATAATTATCATAAGTCGTTTTGCTTTAGACGATGTATCGATATCTTCCCATTCATTTATTTCATCTAATGCTACCAAAATAGCTTTATACAACTCAATGAATACTAGAATGGCATCATGGCGTTCAACCCATCTAGTAGGGCACATCATTTTCAAACGTTTCTTATTAGTCGATGGCAAGACTTTATCAATAGTTTTTTCGAGCACATGTTGACGTTTGGGAGTTCTAAAAAAGACACATATTTCTTGAATACTTCCCATTGTGTTCCGTACACTCTTCACAGAACAAGCATTAGACACTGCTAGATTTAAGCTATGTGAAGTACAGTGTACATAGAACGCCAGTGGATACTTTTCAAGAATGTGTGCTTTTACACCATTAAAACTACCACTCATTGATGCTGCACCATCATATCCTTGACCCCTTAAATATTTTGTATCTACACTTAAGCCACTTAGAGTTTCTAATATTATTGTAGCTAACCCTTTTCCAGTAACATCTGTTACAGGTACAAATACTAAAAAGTCTTCTCTTAATTTTTTCAAATCTTCATCATAGTATCTTGCACAAATAGAAAATTGTTCTATGCCGGATACATCGGCGGTCTCATCCGCTAAAATTGTAAAACACTTAGCTCGATTTATTTTTGAAACGATTTGCTTTTGAATTATTGTTCCACATATACTTATTATTTCATTTTGCATTTTACCACTCAAATAAGTTGCATTACTTGGTGCTTCCAATAAATGTTTTTTCAATATTAAGTCACCACCTTCTACTCGATAGCGAAGTAATGCCCGAAAATTTCCATCATTTTCATCACTACACTCTTTTTCAACACCAATGCGACCAGAATCATGATGTCCTCTCGTTGCTAAACCTTGGCGACCACAAAGTATTATAGTATCAATAATTGGCTTAATTTTTTCTCGGTTGTTTTGTATTTCACTCTTGAGAGAATCATTTAACTGAACATCAATAGGTTTTCTTTGGTTGTTGTACATATCTAATAAACTATCTGCTTTTAAAACAGAAAATTTATGGTAATCTTTCTCCAAATGATCATTGAATTTTGAAGTAGCATCTTTCCAATTATTAAATGACGATAAAACTAATTTACCAAGTTTTTGGCAACCCCTACCTCCATCATTTTGTCCAAATATTACACATAGTTTGCAATAAGCCCCAAGTTCTTTAAATGAATATACTAGCCAGTTCCAGCGATCAAACCATGAATATTGAAATCTTAGTTTCCTCTTGCCTGATAATGGAAATTTAAAAGCCAGATCTGGACACCAATTTTTGTTCAACAAATCAAACTTTTCTTTGGAACTTAACTGGAATGCATACATTTAAAAAAATATTAAATTATTATATAAATAATTGTTTTATTTTTAAGTGAGCATAAAAAACCTAAATAATCTTCTATAGGCAACTTGGCAAGTTTATTTTTATTACATTTTAAGATTTTAAGTAAATAGCTCTTAGGTATATTAAATTACCTTAATGTTTTTGGATATTGAATCAACAACATAAAAAAAGTCTGATGTATCTATTGTTGTGTTAGTATCAGCAGCCATAATTGATGTGTTTATCTAAAAATTTAATAATAATTGTATACACTAATATTAATGTTTTAAATATTATTATATTTGTGTTAATTTTTTCAAATCTGTAATTCATTGTAATTAACAAAACATGATATACTTACTGAGTAGTCAATCAATTTAGAAGTAGGTTTAAGACCTTCTGGTTCGCCTTTAGAACATGGGATTAAGACAATAGAGTCAGGATCATCAACATCAGCATCAACATGCTGAGCTCTAATCGTCTATATTTAAAGTATAAAAGTTTAATTTTGGATTAGCCAATTTTCACCAATAGCTAATATTATAGCTTCATGTAATTCAACATTTTATAATATAGAGTAAAAATAAATAGTAAATATACTAATTATTTTTATTTTAATTAGTATAAGTGCAAAAATTTACCAATTGAAAATTACAATTAAATTACATTAAATAATATTATATTACACAGTAGACACCTTAACTGATGACAACATGGAAAAGTTACCTTAACTAATTAGTTTTAGTGTTAAGATTTAATATTTGTTGTGAATTATTTAACTGTATCTAGTTTGTAAAGCTTGCATATCACACCATACAATAATAATATAATATTACACAGTACTTTATAGAGTATAGCCTAATTTTCTTCATAATAATGTAATATTATTAACATTCTTAATATTTTTATACCTACTTACCTTATGATCAACTTTAGGTTTTTTAAAAAAAAAATTAGTTATGGATCCGTCACGTTTAGCCATTATAATAATAAATATAAAAATAATTAAATAAATATTAAAACAATTAAAAAAACATTTGTGTAGGTAATACAATCAGTGAATTAGTTTTGTTTATAATGTGACATGTGACATGTGACTAATGTGCACTGTACAGTGAACTGTGAAGTCACTCGAAAGCCGACGCACGTAGACTGTAGTATAACAACGAACAGAATTAATATTGTATATAAATACTGTCTACTGATAACGATCTAATGGTTAGACATAATTGTTTAAAAATTATCTAGAATTATACAATTTATTTATATCATGGTACAAAATATATAAATGCCGTGGTAAATTTGGATAAAAATAAATACGGGCCGGCCATAAAACTGACGGCCGGTCACCAGTCACTATTACGAGTTCTCAGAACTAGAGATTATAATATTAATATTATTATTGTTAAATGCATTGGGCGAAATACAAAAATAGTCGTTGATGTATTTTTCGATGAATTTATTTTGTAAAATATCTAATACTTTTCGTTTTCGTTAAATCTATGAAATATGCATAAAAATGTTGATAATGCATAATAAGTTATTTTATGTAGATCGGCAAAAAAAAGACAATGGGGGGGGGATATAACCCCTAACCTCCCCCCCCCCCCTGAGCACGCCACTGATGGTCATGCAAGAGAACCAGACAACACAATCGTTGTAAATAACTTTAGAAATGTATTAAAACATCGGGCAGCAACAGAAAATGCAATTCTAAAAAATTTATATGATGAAGAAGCAAGAAGGTAGGTATACTATACTATACTACTATTACAGTGTATGTAATTTTATTAAACAACACATATAATTTAATTTATATTATACTGTAGATTTAGTTTTGAAAAAAAAAATAACATTTATAAACACAAATTAAAAACAATAAATATTATATATTAATTGATTCTATAGAGACATGGTAGCAGCTGCTCTTTACCCGTGGTCAACAGCTGAATCGATTATGCGTTTAGCCAGGAGAAATTCTTTACCAAGATTACCTGCTAACTTGAGGGAGCTGGCAACATTATTTGAAGATGGCCAGTTACAGAGATTTGGGTGTTGTGATGCTGGTTTTTTTAAAGGATGTATCCAGGATATAGAAAATAAAACAAGTGTTGTTTTTGCATGTCCACAATTGATTAGATCTGTCCTAGAAAATAGTATTCAAGAAGTCCATGCCGATGCTACATTCAAAGTTGTCCCTTCAAATATGGGGTATCAGTTATTAACCTTGCATTGCATGATTCAAAACTATGTAAGTTTTTTTTAAAATTTATTTTAAAAAATAAAATATTATAAGTTATAACCCAATGGCCAATAAAAATGAATAAATAATATATAATAAATTAACAATAAACTATACTTATACTTATACTATATTATACTTATTTTATTTTATTTATAACAATTTTACGGGACAAGCCCTTTAACAAAAGAAGATAGGTAAATATTCTTGACATCTAATAACATATAAAGCAAATATAATATATAGGTACAATGTAAGTTTTGTTTAAATTAAGTGGTATAATACATAAACTGTGATAGTATAATAATTATGATTTAACTAGAAAAAAAATTAAAGCTTTCGTTCTGATACACTCACGAGACATAAAAAAAAATCAACATCATTACAAATTAAGTTGCATAACGAAAGCGCTCTCGGGAAAAAAGAACCAGTACAAATTTTTTTTTTTAAAAAGGCACAAAAATAAATTTGAGCTTCTAATTGAATAATTATGAGTTACAATACCAATCATACCTAACTCGGTACATTCGATATTGTTATTTAGGAGATTATAAATAAATAATATGTCAGATATCTTATGTCTAATACTTATACTTATACTTATACTTTTATAGAATTAAAATGTGTAAAATGTGTATAATTTATATATATATATATATATATATATTGCATTACATAATGAATTAGACCTACGTAAAATAAATAAATTTTCATGGATTGAGATTTTTAGATTTCTTCAATAGTGATAGTAAAACTTTAACATGTTTAGTCTATACCTATCATATACGTCCTTATGGAAAAGAAGACACGGAACTCCTATGAATGTGTTTTGCGGTTCATAAAAAACAATTTACTACCTACATTGAGACCAGAAGTGATTATTACCGATTATGAAACTGCTCTAAGAGATGTCTTAGAATCCACATTTCCAGGAGCCCGATCTGTCGGTTGTTGGTTCCATCATAATCAAGTAAACAATAATTAGTAACTAATTATATATCTATACTTACTATGACTTCCTAATTTGATTTGTTTTTTTTGTACAAAGGCCGTGTGGAAGAAAATGAAGAACTTGAACTACTTAAATTATATTAATAATAATGAAAATGCTTTAAAATCTCTACGATTGTTGATGTGCCTTCCACTGTTACCAGCTCATAGTATTGAAAATGGATTTCTATTGATTATGGCATTTGCCCGAAACCATGCAGTTAATTTAGACAATTTGTTTAATTATTATCAAAGGTAATTATTAGTACATCTAACCACAATATATAATATATTATATTTAATATACCTACACTCAAATTATTAAAAATAATACATAATATATATATATATATATAGTATATACATAGGTATGTTGTATATCTGTATATATAAAAAGACTTGTCCTGGGTGATTCATCATCGCCTAGCCGGAACCACTGGACGGATCTGGCTGAAATTTGGCATACAGATAGCTATTATGACGTAAGCGTCCGCTAAGAAAGGATTTTTGGGAATTCACCCCTAAAGGAGGAAATAAGGGGTTGTAAGAATACTATAGTGGCGCCATCTATCAAGCTTTATCTAATTTAAATATACTATATTGGTTTAAGTACCTACAAAACATACAAACTTGATGTTTGGAATAGTGGTTCTTCTAATTATCTAGATGTGCAATAAGAAAAGATTTTCTGATATTCGCATTTCAAAGAAGTGGTCAATCATGGATCTTAAGATTCGAGGTGGAAATTGAAACTTTTTTTGTTTATTAATGGTTGCCTTTGGTTGCAGGTTATAATAGTGATAGCAGAAATTAGCATTATTATTATTATAACTTGCGGTTGCTCATCAGCTATATACGTTGAATTATTTCACAAAGTTAGCCGTTAGGTACAAGAACGCTGATTTATCCGAAAAAATAAAAAAATAAAATAACCCTCAAAATATAGTAATATAGAAATACTATAAAAATCCGGGATAATCAATTATGACTTCAATACTATTTTAGGTACACCGTAATACCGTATAAATATATTTTTCAACTACAAATCTATACTAATGTAGATTGTATTTGATCACCCTCCTCGCTGTGTCCGCAATCTACTGCAAGTAGATTGTCTACCTGATAATATATTGTTTGCATAACCATAAGCATGTCTCACGGGCAACGCCATGCGGGATGACTAAAAATTGAAACATAATATGATTTTGCTTCCACATTAAATTACACCTAAAAGGAGTTAATTAATCACAATTTTTTTCCCGGGCATCGCCGGGTTATTCAGCTAGTATAGAATAAAATAAAAAGAAAATAATTACTATATAATTTAAACTGATATTAAACTACTAGGTACCACCTATCTAATAATATAAAAATTATATCCTTATAATGCGAGTGAGGCAGAGATAAAAACTGCTTTTTTTGTGATACTAATATTTCGTTCCGTGAATCGTCGTACTGTGCAGTGTGCTTATCTGCGGTCGTCGGTCGGCGGTAGCAGATGGTAGCAGGTATAAAATATGTACCTATAATATACAATATGCATGTATATGTATTATGAATACATGTATATAATATACACTCTTTGATTGAACGTTTTTTTCGGCGGCGGTTGTTGTACAAACTATGGAGACAATATTATAATATATTATATATATTATTAGGTATTATAGCATGGACGATGGACATCAATACGATTAAAAATAGTTTATTTCTGGAAACGTGAAACGGTAATGTCCCATCGCCGATCATGGCCTTCGGGGATTTTATTCCATGTTTAGCAACGCATTTATAAAGTACCTATAAATAAATCACAATCGAATTAAAAGACCATGTCCATTGTCCAATTTGACTATTATAATTAAATATAGCTAATTTTGTACTTTACATATTGTACTGTACTTGAGCCTTCGGGCGTTTACTCAATAAATAAATATACCTACAACAAATATATATTTATTACCATTTACTTTACATAAGTCTGTTGTTAATAAAATACTACTACAAAATTTTAGTGATTTTACTACACCACGACTTTCACTACGACCGTGTTAAACACTTACAGACCACAAAAAAAGTCAAATAAAAATTAATAAATACGTATATATATAAAAAAAATAATTAAATTTAAATAATATAAACTGAAATATTTTATTTTTAATCGATTGATTTATGTCTTACACCTATTTATTTTTTTATAGATATGTGTAATGTATGTACTTTGTACAGGGTGATTATTTTTTAAATGTACATGTTGCAGTATGAACTATACAGATATAATATATATATTAAGTTATATTATACTTACTGACTTATTAATTAACTAGAAAGACGGTTTGTCAGCCTAAGATATTTCATAAATCATTTATATTGTTATTATTAATACGGTAGCCGGTTAAAATAATAATAAATAAAAATAATAAAAATAATAATTTAATACTTTAATTTAATTTTTTATATATTTATTAATTTTTCTTTGACTTTTTTTTCAACAAATTAAATCTTTTGATTCTTGAGTAGAAACCTGATCGGCTACAAAACATTTAAAAACGTTATCCTATCATCTGTTCCATGAAAATTAAATTGTCAATGAACGAACCCAGAACGTTCAAAATCATAATTAATAAGAACTTAGTTCACGTTCAAGTTCATTTCTAGAAAATCGAACTCGTTCATGGCAAGTTCACACAATATGAACGTTTTCTTTCCCATCACTGTCCATCGGTTATTAGCAAATAGACAATTTTAATGTACGTCATTACGATTTATACTTTCGACAATAAAATACTATAATATACGTTTGTGTCATTATTCATATTAATAATACACAACAGTATTCATCCACGCTGGTAGGTAATGTTCAAAAATTCGATTTGATGCATGCTTGTACCTGACTTGCACGAATAACCAATAGCAACCATTTTTAAACAAAAGTTTACACCGTAACTTGAATAACTTTTTTTTAGTACTGAAAAAATAAAAACGACGTTGTACAGTAATTAATGTTCTCTTTACAAAATAAACATTTGGTTGCTTAGCTTAGACGACCACGGCCTGAACGATTCTTACCAGCGCAAAACAGTTTTTGCTATGATTTACAATTTTACATTTGTAAGACGGAGACAACACAATAGGAAATAAAATAATATATATATATAATATGTTATAATGTAAATGATTAAATTTTTCTAAACTTTGACTGAATGTTTATATTTTTGTTTTATATACACCATACAATTTTGAAAATATTTTGACTCTTTTTAAGCTGTTTACAGACATTGTTAGTTTTCAATTTGTTTAGTTTATTTTGGAACAAATCTAGTTTAGCGCCCACGCGAATTTTCGAGTTTTTTTTTCCGAACCCTAGGTAAATCAACGTTTTAAAAATTATGGTGTAAAAAAAAATTGGCGGAAATCAATAGTTTTTAAGTTACAGTAAAAAAATTTGACTGCGCGTGTTTCGGCACTCGTCGCTACGCTCCTCGGCGCCGTCGCTCCGCTCCGCACAAATCGAAAATATCCCTCGACTTGCTATGCAACGCCACCTCAAGTAGTTATTGGGTTAAAATGCGTTTAAAAAAATGTAAAAATATAAAATGCAAAAAATTTGACTGCGCGTGTTTCGGCACTCGTCGCTAACCTCCTCGCTACACAACATAGAACATTTACAAAATTTACAAATGCTATAACTCAAAAACTAAACTCGACCGCTCAATTCTGATTGCACCATCGTTCTCAGCGTAAAAAAACCAATCTATCTGATAGAAAAAAAATTAGAAAACTGCGTGGGCGCTAAACTAGATTTATACCTTTATTTTTTATGAATATCACTTATGAAAAAATGTGTGACTAAGTATTTTAAATATTTTAAACTGTCATTGTAAAAATAAATTAGAAACCTTATATTACATTTTCAAGCTTTTTGACCCAACAAATAAAATTGTATTGTCATCTATAGAAAAAAACCTAAAAAACCAAGTTAAGATATTTTGAGAATGTTATCGTGTATAGAAATATATGGTAATAGTGAAAATTTTATAACAGTAGTGTGGGAGCCGGGAATGTTCAACGGTATCACACGGTCCCGACTGTCTAAGTTATGTATAGATTTTCGTATTTGTCCCGCAATTACTTATTCATAAATGTATAATAACTAGATAGGAAGATTTGGTAAATTAATTCCTTGTTTTTATTACAATTCAATATACTAGATAGGTTTTTATAATAATAATGTGGTTTAATTTACAAACGATTTGCATAATATACACAAAATAATAATTAATAGATATGCCCTGGTGTACAACAGATTAGATATTAACAATAAATTATAACAATACTATAGTATGGGCTGATGTACAACAATTTATGAATAACAATAAAATATATTACAAACTTGCCATTCAATAAATTATAATAATATGGCTAAATTACAGTTTTGTAATAACAATAAAAAATAATAATTTTGGTACTCACAGATGTTTTTGTGGAGTGTAGACTGGCCAGTGTACTTCCTGTTACAATAATATTTTGACACAACAGTACCAAATACATAAACGATTTAAATAATACTTAAAATATAAATCACATAGAATATAAATGACAATTCGACTATTTGAGCCGCTATATTACACTGCTCGCAATAATGCAGAGCGCACTAGGTATTTAACAATAGATATATAATTCGATAATAATAAAGTAACCTACGTGGTTTTATAATATTTAAAATATAATTCACATAGAATATAAATGACAATTCGACTATTTGAGCCGCTATATTACACTGCTCGCAATAATGCAGAGCGCACTAGGTATTTAACAATAGATATATAATTCGATAATAATAAAGTAACCTACGTGGTTTTATAATATTTAAAATATAAATCACATAGAATATAAATGGCACTGCTCGCTATAATGCAGAGCGCACTTTTAACAAATTGTACCTAGCCAGTTACATAACGATAAAGGTATACATGATATGTGATATTTTACACATCAATACATAATACGCCAATTTTCTTCGCTCGCTATTAGGCAGAGCACACTATTTGTTGGTTTGCAAGTTATACAATTTAAAAAGCTTTTATTTTTCCGCACAGACGATAATAATATATTGCTCGCTATAAGGCAGAGCACATTATTTAAACAAAAAACGAAATTAATATGACTTGGCTAGTTGGCTGTATATAAAAAGACGCACAGTAAGAGGTAACGCGTCTGTCGAGACATTTTGTACGGACTGAATATTGGATGTGTGCGTGTGTGTGAGATACGGTATTAATTATTAATTATCATATTATAATGTGTATCAATAATAATATGTTATGTAATATACCTCGAGCATTTGGTTGTTGTCACTGCGATACTAGGTACGCCGTACCTTATCTGATACCTATTACTGGCAATTATAATAATATTTTTGTTGACGATATGCGGAGTATAGGCGTCAACAAGTAGCATATTTGCAGTGTGAGATATTTTTCACAATTTAAATAATATCACTATCACATATATGTCACCCCTCTTCCCCACCCATTACATAATCAAAAACTCTGGGTGTACTCCACTGCAGTTTGCAAGTTCATTGTAATAACTAACAAGTAATACTTTTAGTACTGTAACATAATTTATTTACTTAAAACGGATTCTATTTGAATAATAATAATAGATCGTCGGACTCGGGACAGTGCATTTTTAGAAAGAATAATATTAAATTTAAACATATAATATATGATATTATATGATATTATAATATACAATAAGCCATGATCGACGGCCTGAAATCGGGGGAAATAATTCAAAAATAGCTAAAATAGTCAATACGTCATGTATTGATGTACGGGGAATTTGTCAAAATGAAGTGCGATCGTTGGCCGCTAGGAGACACTCGACAGCGGCAAGGCGGTATTAATAAATATATTATGCCGCCGCCGCCGCCTCCGCGTAGCCGTTGAGATTGAGTGTTGCCTGGACATTATTCATTCGACATTTTGGTCTCGAACTCTCCAGTCTCCACTGTCTCTTACACACAAATCGTAAGTACAATGTTGAATACTACATTACTACATCTAGTATAATATGATATATTTAATATTTTACGTATCTTTATAATCCGATTAAATTTTAAATAAATGTAATGATTGTACTTATTCAATTTTTTAATACGAATTAATATTTAAAAGAATACAATTTTGACAAAATACATTTTCTGAAAATTAAATTTTTTTTTTAGCGTTCAATAGTTTTAATTTGTCGCTTCGATTTTTCTTCAATTTATGGTAGGTACATGCTGAATTTTAAGTTTGTGCTTATAATTTAATTAAATCATTATTAATTTTGGCTTTTTGAAATTGTTAAACACATTTACAAATTTTCTATAATTAATTTTTTAATTTTTGTTTATTAAAATTTTTTTTATGTATCTACGAATCCAGTGGCGGACTGGCCCAGGTGGAGGGTGGGAGAAATCCACCGGGGCCGCTGTCGTGAGGAGGCCCCTTCGTTATGTTGCACTTTTAATAAAAATATATTATATTATAATTTTATATACGATTACTAAATTAACAATATTAGATAATAAAACACAAATACACAATTCTGGGGCACGAATATTTCTACATAGCTTATTAGCAAATCAATAAAAAAAGCATTTAAAATGTTATAAAGGCAAAAAAACCATTTAATTAAGAAATTAAGAAAAAAAATTACAAAATTTACTAAAACATTGAATTTAGATTTAAATTGATTTAATTAGTTGTGTTAAAATATTCACTACTATGTGTATGGTACTTATTTTTATATAAAAATTATTTTTCTATTATAATTGTAAAAAAAAGGCATTTGCCTTCAAATCCAAACCCTAATTATAATATTAAAACCCTTGTTCTTAATTTCTAACAATGTAATTTTAAATAAAAACAATTGCACCAAGTAGAAATTGAATAGTAGCAATTAACTTTATAAAAGTGCTAGGTGGCTAGGTAACTATTTTTCTGAAATATTACACTAGGTATTGAAGTTTTAAACACATCATGAATTTTTGAACTGCTGAAACTAATTTAATTAGGTACCTACCACCTACCTAAACAACTTTATTTTATACTAAATAATAAATAAATAAAATATGAACAAAGTTGATATGTTAATCACTTTTAAATAATTTAAATTTTATTATTTAAATATAAAAAATATATAAATATAATACCTATAAACAATAAAATTTACTTTTTTTATTTTATACATATATTAGTTAGGTAACTACTACCTAGTTAGTTGCAAAAATGGATCATACAAAAAAAAATTGGGGGGCCGCTCAAATCTTCTCCACCCGGGCCGAAGTACTCTCAGTCCGCCCCTGTCTGTATCTACCTATAGTATTCACTCATAGACTTTTATTTATTTTGCCCACTAACTGATAGGTAGTTAACATAAATAATATAAACTTTATGCTTATAATATTACTTTTGTTTAGATGCCAACCTATATCTACTACCAGTATAATGGCCATCATAGTGGTGGTGGTGGAAAAAGGGGTCGTGGTGATGGCGGTGGTGATGGCGGTGGTCGTGGTGATGGCGGTGGTCGTGATGGCGGTGGTCGCGGTGGTCGTGGTAACTTTTATATAATTAACACCATTCAGCTATTCATTGTAACCAGGTTTGGGGATCTGTGCAAGTCCCCGGGGCCCACGTATGTAAAGGGCCCATTGTCTTCTTGGCTTAAAATAACATTCAGTGGTAATTTGTTTTTTTTTTATAGTGATGTCATTTTATTATCTAATTACTTTGTTCTTCGTATACGATAACATCTTGTTTTAAAATGCATTTTATGACTCAAAATCTGCTGAGGGAATATATGTTTTCCCTTTACAGAGAAACGTGCCCTATCCAAAAATTAAAAATTTTTAAATTAACCAACATTTTATCATGGATATGTTTTAATTTCAATTCCTTTGTATTTCTAGAATGTCCATATTGCAGTAAAAGAAGCCATAATGCTGCTGACTGCTGGTTTCGACCAGCAGCAGCAGCAGCAGCAAAAACCACCACCAGTACCCATCAAGATCTTGCCGCTGGAGCGGCAGCTAAAGCTGCCGAAGCACAGCTAGCGGCTAAGGCAGCAATTGCCTTAGCCGCGAAGCTAACTGCTGAGGCGGAGGAAGCTGCCGCTTCAGCCGCAGCAGCAGCTGCTGCTGAAGCGGAGCAAGGTGCCACTGCAGCCGCAGCCGCAGCAGCTGCTGTTGAAGCGGAGCAAGGTGCCACTGCAGCCGCAGCAATACCAGAAATATCAAAAAAAAATGAAAAGTAATAAAATAAAAAAAATTTTTTTAAACATGTGTTTTTATTTCCTGATCTGGATCATCATTATAGTGTATTAATAATTGGAGTTACTAATTTGTAGGTGTCTTGTAATCTAAAAATATGAGTAAAATAAAACAGAGTTCAAAATTGAAAATAGTACATGCAATACGTACATTCATCAATATTAGATAGTAACTTAAATATTTTTAATTTAATATTTAACATTATTAAATAAATACTTTTAAAATACTCAATATTTTTATTTTAGGAAATCGTAATGATAGTAGCATAGAATAGTATTCTATATTTCTATGGTAGTAATTCCCTCGTTCTACGTTGTAGTATATTGTTATAAATTGTTTGAACACCTAATATTATTCTTTTAGTTAACTATTTTATGCAATATTATTTTATTTTTTGAATTCATAAGGCTGAATTATTTAAGTTTACATTGTTTTAATACATAATATTATTATGTTATTCAACAATGTACAATACGTTTTTGTTTTTATTATTTAAAACATGTTATTATTATTGGTTTTTGAGTTCATAAATCTGAAGTTTAGGTATGTAACTATGTGTTACACTCATACGTCTAAAATACAATTGAACAATATAGGTACACTAGTATATCATCATATTACCCATGACTAAATAAATAAATAAATAAATAGTCATGATATTACCTATAGGTTAAATATGACTGTTTGAATATTTTTTTAACGATTAGGATAAATTTAACTATCTTATACATTTTATAAACTATTACTTTATTTGTTTTTTCAGTATTTAATACATTTTTACGAAAAAGAATATTTTTTCTTAAAAGGATATTTTCGCATATTAAAGAATATTTTGATGAAATTATAGAGCATAGAAACATCTTATTTCTAAGGTTTTAAGTGCATATAAATACGGTCTCTACTAATAACCTTAGCAGTGGAAGCCTGTAAACTTTTAAGTAAAAAAAAAAAAACAAGCTAACAATTAAAATATTAACTTTAACTATTTAAAATGAAATTAAATAAATTATTACACCAATACTTAATAAGAGAGCAATTAATTAGAATTAATATTTTTGTTATGTTTATTTTCTTCAAGAAACCTTGGTATTAGTCATAAAATTTCATATATCTTGATCAATGAAATTGTCTTACAGTTCTTATGGTTACTGAAACCATAGGCGCACATTGGGTGTGAATTTAGGGGATGCTGGAATAATTTATGGTACACAGGCTCATGGGGGGCTTTTCCCCCCACACCCTCCTAATTCTATATAACTGCATTGCGATAATTATAAATTTGTATTAAAAATGAAAACAAATGTTTAAAAGTAATTATATTATAAGTTATAATAATATGTCGATGATTTCTTGTCGTAGATCATAATGCTTTAACAGTAAATGTAGATAGCAGGGCTGGAATGGATAAATGATTTATTCTTGTCATCAAATTAATTTTGTAACAGCATATGCGTTGAAATCCGCTATTCATGCTGAAACTCAATTATTATTATCTAGTAATTATTCAATGAAATATTACTGTACAATTGACCATAGGCGAAACTACGGGCCAGGCTAGTCAGGCCATGGCCTGATCTAATACTGACTGAATAACACTCATTTAATAAAAATAAAAATTTTAATCAAAAACTTATCTTGTAATTAGAATTTAATTTTTGATACTTATCATTTGGCCCGTCCTTATGAAATTGTCTAGTTTCGCCTATGTAATCGACAATGATGTTTATGTAGTATGCAAAACACTTCTTGGTATATAATACTTAGTGATACACACATAATTATTTAACTATAAGGATATAGTTTATAACAAATTAAAATACATTTAAACACTTTACAACACTAAAACAAATTACATACCTTGGGTATTAATCAGTCCCTAAAATATCCAAATTTTTGTACTACACACACACACACCTTGTAAGTTTAGACACCTAGTATTAAATCGGTCAAATCTAAATAAAAAAAATCAATGCTCTATAAATACAAGCACCAATATTATACTTCTTCAACTAAAAATAATATGTAGGTATAAATATATTATTTCATTATTGTGAACAAAATTAAATTATTAATTATAATTAATTATTTATATATTATTAGTTTACTCAAATTAATAGTACCTACAACTTTAATCATTTTCAGCAATAATTTTACTAGTATAAGTTGAAGTTACCAAAAAAAAAGCATTGTATCAACTAAAAATAAAAATGTACAATCAATTACTTTCAGTTTTAGATTAAATCCATATTGAAATTTTTTTAATAAAAAAAGTAAAATCTATTTTAAATCTATAAAATCTATTTTACAAACTTGAAGGTTCTTTAAAAAAAAATTGAGAAATAAAAATATTGTTAAAAATAAATGATATATTTTTCACTTATAAAACTAATTTTTAGTGTTCTAAAATGCATGTAAATAATAATATATAATATTAGTAAATAAAAAAATAAATACATTTAAATTATATTATTAAGTATGTAAATTTTGGTAAAATATAGTTTTATCAAATATAAGTTTGTTCAAGAGCAGGGTACCGCTATATTTGAGCCCACAATAACCTATAAGGTATTAATTACCTACCTACAATTTATTTTTATTAAACATTTATTAATTTTTAAGTTTGTGTTATAAAACGTAGAAATAAAAAAATACTATCACTAAAAACTAAACTAGTAAACTACAAAAACCCAGTGACTAAAATATGTCTAGTGTCTGGTTAGTAAATTTAATATTGAGTACAAATAATAATTATAATAATACTAGCAGCGGCTATAGCAGTGTTATAAAATAGCTACTCCTAAATCCTAATAACAATGAAACATGAATAATAATAGCTAATTATTATTAGTTACAACACAAAATATTGTTTACTGTGTAGGTACTGACAGTCGATGTGTATGTGTAGAATGTAGATAATAATTAAAATGTAGTTTGATGAAAAACCATTAAAATATTTTTAAAAATATTAAAGTATAAAATTATACACAACATTATAACACACTTTTAAATTTCATTCTACACACTTCAATTTTTGTACTACACATAATTTTAGGGACTGGTATTAATGTGTTAGGTAATATTTTACAATACAATAATACATATGGTTCTATAAACTGTCATGTAAACACACCACGGAAAAATCATAATACAGTAATAAATTAGTGCCTCGGTCAACTCATCACTGTGTGGAACCGTAATTAAAATAAATCATAATTAATAAAATACTTACATTTCTAAACAATGGCTAAACTATTCAGTACAGTAGACAGTAGTATTGTACATACCTGTTTTCGTTAAAAGTGATGTTTTAAATACTTCAAATACATGTTTAAACTCTTATTAGCTAATGTTAAGGACGTTAAGGTAAACTGTAAAACGTGTTAAATTGTATAGTCTTTAGACTCTTTAAAGGAATTTTGAATTTATAAGTTTATAACCTAACTTTCCATTATTATTTATTTGCAATTATGTTGTGAGTTCGGTATAATCATAGAACAATATAATTATCGTGGTAATGACGATAATAGAATTTATTTATATACTTTAAAACTATTTACAAAAATTATTGTGTGACATAGGGCAACATCTACTTCTACGGAACCGTAGTTTCGGGGCAATAGTACGACACCCCTTAAATTAAATTAAATGCAACACAACGTACAAGGTTTCTTATCACTAGTTCTTGGTACCCTAGCTTTGGTACCCCAACTTCACGCACGTAAAATAAGATATATAACTATAAACAGTTATATAGACACCGAACTTGCTTATATGCCATCAGTGTCGTTTAGTATGGTTGAAGGTCGAAGAAAAATATTTAGAAAAAAGGTTTATTAAAGCATATATATATCAAATCGATTATGCATACCATTCAGGAATATCAATAGATACTACATCATTTTCTTTTATCAATACACCATCGCTTACTAATGCTGACGCTATATTTGACTGTATAGTGTCGTCATCAAGATCTAAAAAAAAATATTAGATAAATTATTATGATAGTATACTAAACGTATACCATAATAAAATGAAAATACTAACTATGATCGAATGATGTGCAAATTGTACTTATGTCGAAGTACTTTTTGTAAGTACAATCACGATGCATAAAACGAATTTCCATGTTTTCATTTTCCATTTCAAATCTATTGCTCATCACTCGATAGTAAATGTGAATTAATGTCTTGAAAATCGCAAACTTATGAATAAACTGTTATTCTGTATTTCTGTGTTTCTTCAGTCTTAAATAAGTAAATTAATTAAATATGCCATCATGGCACAGAATGATCATGGTCTTGTGAATTTATCAATTATATTGATAAATGATAATTAGAATTTGGCGCGTAGTTTTTATCAAATCCATCTGGCTTTTTGTTTGTCAGCTGGATAATTTCGGATTCCTGATAAACGAATCCGCTTAGTTGCCTCCCCTCCAGCGGATTGAAGAAAAGCTGAAATTAGGAACACCAAATTCTAGCGGCTGACCAATCTGCTGAGTTTCGGAACATACGGTATATATGGACGGACGTTGTGAGAAACGTGTCAAGTCACTTTTTGACCATTATGATATTATACCTCAAATTTGTAGGAAATTTTACGCCGCATCGATTGGTAACACTGTTATTAACACAAAGAGTCTTGTTATTGTGTTCTATTGATGTGCGAAAAGAGTCAACTCAATAACAGTTAAATGATTTTGTGAGAAACGTGTCAAGTTAAAAATAATTAAGCAATTTAGTGAGAAGCATGTCAAGTCACTCAATATTATATTATTAATATTATTTATAGTTATTTTGTATAATTTGTAAATTGATAAAACCTTAACTTATTTAATAAATAATTAAAATGTCAAAAAGAGCTAAACAATTATTGAAGTTGGCTTGTAACAGTAAGTACTTATAATATAAATAATTATAATATTATAAACATTATTACATTCAATTACTATTATATAATATTGTATATGTTGTATCAACTTTTGTACAGATGCCAGCTCTACTAATGCAACAAATAGTAAGTCATCCTGCTGTAGAAATTTGACCACACTCTTCCATAAAATTTCAAAACATGAAGAATATGATGATCAAAAAACGGATTATGTAAGAGTAAGTGAACATTATATTATACTCATAATAGGTTAACTAAGGATTCATATTGTTATCATTGCATTTATCGCAGTAGGTATAATATTGCAGTATATCATTAATTAGTATGATCATTTGTAATCATATTTGAATTTAAAAACATTAATATTCGACCAGACTATTGAAGTACAATAAATTATTTTATTGAGTTCTAGTATTGCCTATACATAGTAAGTTATTATAATTTTTGAAGTATTATACTATTATTAAAATACCTGCATTATTAAAAATAAAAAACTTACCTATTTTAATCTATCGTAGATACCTACCTAACAGTAATTTTATTGCAGTAAATTATTATTTACTATTTAATATAAAATATACAAATAAAAATTCAATTAAGTTGCATATTTAAACACTTATACATTAAACTTAAAATAAAAAAATCCTTTAGATCAGAACCCTAATTTATTATTATATTCTTATTACATAATATTCATTGTTTACTTCAATATTTAAAGAATTGAATGTACTTTTGTAGTATATTAATATTTTGATTATTGTTTCTTAGCAATGGGTAAATGAATCTGAACCATCATATGGGAAACAAATTGGTGATATAACTTTGGATAATACTAATTATGTAATTGAAATTTCCAACGATGATTATAATGATTTGGATAATGCTATTTATGTAAATAAAGTTTCCAATGATGATCATAGTATTTCGGATAATGCTAATCAAGTTAATGAAATTTCCAATGATCTTAATATTTTGGAAAATATAAACCATGAAGCTGTCTTGTCCGTAGAACAGGTAATTTTTTTTTCATGTGTAATGCATATAGGTATAGGTCATAGGATTTCATAAAGATTAATTAACTAATTTTATTTATAGAATAATGTTGATAAATTTGGACAGAAAATGATTTTTGACACACCCCAGTTATTAAAAGGAGATGAACAGATGCCATTAACATACCATACATTGCTACACGACCGGTCGTTTCTGATTGGCTCATTTCAAATAGCCCGCTTTAATTTTTAATATAATCATTATCATATCGCGTTATCAATCATAATATTGTATCATAGTCCACCGATTATAGATAAAGATATTAATTAATTTTTAATATTCAATATTCATCAATATTCATTTTAATCATATTATTTATTTTGTTTATAATATTTAAATATTATCATAGAATAATCATATCATATCATATCATAGAATATTAATCATAGAATTGAATACTGAAAATTGAAATGCAACTCTTGAAAAAGTAAAGTTTACCAAGGTGGCAAGTTAACATGATTTTAACAAGGAATTACTCTAATGTTATTTTAGAAAAAAGTGAAAACTTTTTAAAATGTAGATCAAGTTTAACAAATTTAGTTGATTGTAATAATTAGGTTGCTGAATTTGGAAAAATTAACCATTTAAAATGGAACTCGAGAACATCTACACCAAATGGAAAAAAAATTACTTGTTCGTTAGTACCTTCCTTTTAAAGTCATTTATTTCATTATAAGTACATATTATAAAGTATAGTAGCATTATATTAAATATTATA
The DNA here is from genome assembly GCA_027563435.1 of Nasonovia ribisnigri. Classification (NCBI taxonomy): domain Eukaryota; kingdom Metazoa; phylum Arthropoda; class Insecta; order Hemiptera; family Aphididae; genus Nasonovia; species Nasonovia ribisnigri. The sequence goes on from JANEHU010004746.1 coordinate 24,483, forward strand.
TATTATACTATTAATAGGTATTGTGGTTATTGTAAATGTTTTATAGTTTTAACATAAAAATATTTTAAAAATTGATAGATTATTATGCTATATTTCCAAGCTAAACATTTTGTTAATATCTATTGTGTCTCTGTTAATTATACATTTTATTTAAATTTTTTATACATGATTATTATACAATGCATGTGGGTACTGGGTAGGGTTGGAAGTTGAAAAACAATACTTATGTTAAAGGTCGGCATTAAAAAGTTAAAAAGTTAATTTATTTTATTTTATTTAACTATATATATTTTATAATTGATGGCCTATTACATATACATAAACATTGGAATTGTTTAAATTTCTATATTTGACAATAGATTAACCCTTTACTTACAGGTAGGTATATAAAACTGCAGTTGTTAAAACTAATTAATTAAATCACTACTTCTAGTGTGTAAGAAGACAGAATATTAAATTTTTTTTATCTGAGAAAACAAAATATTTAGTCATTTTATTTTTAAAAAAATTTAAAGTTTCACTATCATTATATAATATCTGTTAATTAAAAACTAATTAATTTCTGTTTAACTGAGTTAAGTTATTTTTTTTTCATATTAGCTTTAAAATTTTATAGTGCCTAGTTAAAATGTTAAATAGGTATATCTAATGTTAACTATTAGGTAGGTAACTATTATGGTTACATTCTAAAAGTTGCACCAATATTTATCCAATTAAAGTTAATTTTTTGTTATTAGCTTGCCCACCTTCACATAGCATGAGGATATTATAACAATATGCAATATGAACTTTGTTATACTTAAATTGAAATAATATTTTCCACTTCAAGTACCTATATATTTTATCTATTAAGTATTATGTTAATTGTTAGGTAATTAGGTAGGTGTTTTATTAGTTATTTGAAATATTAAATTAGTTTTAACTTAACATATCTATTGCCTTATTTATTGTATTAAAATATCAGCAATATAATACTATGTAACTTGTGTTTTTAATTCAATGAATTCTAATACGGTTCAAAATTATTATTTTTCTATTTATAATTTAATTTATATAATAATATAGATAATGTGAAAATGTACATAATTGATTGAATATCATATTATTGCCAAGATTAATTAATTAATTATTTCAAGATATTTAGAATGTTATTAGATTATTTAGATGTATTATTAATTATAGATTCATAAGATTTTTAAGAGTACCTAATAAAATAGTCAGTCAACAAGTTTAATTTTTTTGGTTTACAACATTTTTTTTTTCCTGTACCTACCTTAAATTTAATGTATAATATGTGAGGGTGATTCAGAAAGCATATCCACATAGTTTTTTATTAATAATGCATTTATTGAACATCTGATTTTTGAAATTTTTAAATATCTTCAAAGTCTACAGAAAATAATTTTGAATAGGTACCTTAGATTTTTTTGTTTCACTTTAAGAGGAATAGTTCTGTGGTGATACAAAACTGTTTTTAAATGAGGAAAATTAAAAAAGAAAAAAATATTTATTTTTAATTATTCAGTAGATATTATATAATTGAAATTGTATCTAAATAAATCAACATTAAAATGATTAGTTTCTGAGTTAATAAAATGTATACTCAGGGTAATAATATTATAAACAATCTGTATTTAATATGTATGTTTACAATATAATTACCTACCTATAGTCTATACATATTTTAATGAATTTAATAAAAGTATCCCAATTAGGTAATATATTTCAACATTATAGGGATAAGTACAATGTTTTGATATTGAATATTAAATACTGAGCTTGTAAATGTTCATAAGAAGATTGTGATTAAATATCTTTGAAAAATTAAATTGAAATTTTTTCAATGTACTCATACGTTTGCTTATAGTAATATTAAAATATATACTCTACTATTATACAATATCTACCTATTATTTATTTTTTTTAGAAAAAAATTTGTTTGTCATCATAGTACTTTCCAAAAAGTGTCTAGGGAAGAAAATACAAAAGGCAATTCTAAAAATGCTAACTGTTCTGCAACTATTACTTGTGTTATTAAGATTGATACGTTAGCAACTAGAAAATCAGACACTTTTATAAAGGTGAGTTTGAGTTTGAGTTTTTTTTTTTTTATTGTAAATTTGTCAACAAATAAAGTAGCTTTTTTTTAAGTAAAACTTCTTTCTTGAGGTCTAGATGGAAAAAAAATTGTCACAAAAAATGAAACGCATATATATATAAGTATTGTGTGTACGTCAGTTTCTATAGTGACACCAATTTTACACCAATTTTGTTTAACGGTTTATATATACATAATATACAATTTTTTTTTTTTGTAAAAAAAATAATAACAATAAGATGTATATAATATACCTAGGGGGAATTAGATAATTTTTTTATTTTATTCGTTCCTGTGGTGATAAGCAAACCGTTAGAAATTAATATCTTGTTTTCATAATTTTTGGTAGTTTTTCTTATGGAATTAAAAAACTATTGAGAAAATCGAATTACCTCTATAAAGTGCCATCTTGATTCAATTTTCTAAAAGAGAAGATACTATATGTGGAAATCGAAACACTCCTTCTTGTTTACAGAATAAAAAAAAAAATAAAATAAACATCATTGTAAATCACTAGCTTCCTCTCACCGCTCAGAATCTAAAATATTTAAATATGTAATAAATTTACTTAATAGTTTATAAAAATCAAAAATTTTAAAATAATTTATTTTCTAGAATGGACTTCGTGGAATTATAACTATAAATAATAAACACACTCATACTTTAGATACTGCTGAAACTTTAAGATTTATACCAGCAGACTTAAAATTAAAAAATACATTTTTTGAGTACTTCAGTTCCAATATGGGAATTTCTGAAGCTCTTAAGTATCATGAGGATATTTTGGAGTTAAAAGATAATTTTTCATTGGAAGACTTAGCAAATGGAGCTATTAATCCAACGTATAGAACAGTTCAGTATTGGCATGATGAATGGAGAATTAAGAACTTGGGTCCACGTTCTGGAATTGGAATGATTGAAGTAAGTCAATAGGGTGACTATTGTCAACACCTATGCAATAATATATTTATATAATTCATTGTGTTATTCTATTTTACATTATTCTTTCTTAGAAATTAAAAGAAAAATTGAATATATATTCAGAACAAAATGTAATTGTCAAATTTGTTGAAGATCCATTTGCTCTTCTTATTGTAACTCCTCTTATGCAAAGAGCTCATGAACTAAAATCTTCAAGTGGTATAGTATTTGTTGATAGCACTAGCGCATGTGACGCTGAAAACCACTCAATAACTTTTATATTAACTCCATGTGCAGCAGGAGCGGTACCATTAGCAATTATAATTACAAAAGGTAAATAAATTGTACTATGAATAATTTTCTTCTTTAAATATGTACTGTTGAACATTTTTTAATACATTTTGTCAACAATTTATTTTATTTATACAGGTCAATCTTTTTTAGCATATAGTACGGGATTTAATTTGCTAAGAGAGTGTGGTTTAAAATGTTTTGGTGGCATAGGCTGGCCTAAAATTTTTGTTACTGATAATGCTCAAGCAGAAATAAATGCAATTAAAAATACTTGGCCTGAAAGTGATCACTTGTTATGTATATTTCATGTTTGTCAGGCAGTTTGGCGTTGGCTTTGGGATTCTAAAAATAATATTCCTCAAAATAAGCGACCAATATTAATGAAACATTTTCAAAATATTTTGTATGCAGATACAATAAAACTTGCTGAATATAATTTTAATAGTGCTATAAACAGTTCAGAATATCCAAAATGGACTAAATACATTACAGACCAATGGGATGGTCGTCAAAAATGGTGTTTGGCTTGGAGGAATGAGTCTAATAGAGGTCATCATACAAACAATACTCTGAGATTACAGTACGCATATTTAAGGATACAGTACTCTCAAGAGTTAAAGCCTATAATGTTATTGCATTATTAGATTTCACTTGCACTGTGTTGGAAGAACATTACTGTAGGCGACTAATGACATTTGCTAATTGTAGAAATCCAAAAAATAGAGAAGCAAGAATTTTCTTGGACACATTAATTAAGAAGGCAAATTATGTAAAAAAAAATCAAATTATTCATAGCGCACAAAATAATTATATTGTTCCAAGTGAAAAAAATCCTTCAAGTACTTATGACGTTAATTTAGAAGCTGGTTGTTGTTCATGTTCAATTGGGAAGTATGGCAAATTTTGCAAACATCAATGTGCAGTATATATACATTATGATGAAATGTCCAACAATTTCCCTCCTGTTACTCCTCAAGATAGACATGAAATTGCAATGCTAGCATCAGGAGATAAATCTCTGAAAATTGATTTTTTTCAACCATTTTATGTAGAGAACTCTGCATATTTAGATGAAATAAATATTGCTCAGACTGTAGTGATCTCTGATGATGAAAGAATATTAGTTGAGAAAAATAAAAGTTCTGAATATATCCATGAATTAAATGAAACAGATAAAATGCAATCTTCGTTAAGTCACGAGATAGCAGACACAAATAAAGAAACTTATAATGTCTTTCAGAATATACTAAAATTAGTGAAATTTAATGACACAAAGTATGGTTCATCTTCTTCTGGAATACAAACTCTTGAAACACGACTAAAAAAAATTACAATTGAAGGACAATGGGAGACATTCTTGCATACAGCTGGAAATGTATCAGTACCATTACGAAAGAGATCTGGTGCAAAAATTTCTGTCCAACCGACTTCTATTGCTAGACGGTCACCAAATATTACAAGAGGAAGTAAAAGATTACCATCAGGTCGACCAGCTAAATATGAATCTGGTATAAAAAAAAGGAAAAGAAATCTTGGCAGTAATGTAAACGCTAACTTACCAAATGCAAAATCCCATGGACGTGGTCATTAATACATTTAAAATATATTTTTATTTTCATTCTATATTAGGTAGAGATACCTAGGTACCTAATTAGTAATTATATTACGTGTTTTTTAAAAAAATAAAAAGGGTATAATTTAAGGCCGAAAATGTTAAATAATTAAAAAAAATTTACAATTATGATATAAAATATATAATATTCATATTATTTATATACATTTTTTTTTTTATTAATTTTAAGCTAATGCCTAATGGTAACTCTTCACTGGAGATATATATTATATATAATATATTTTTTATATTATATTATAATATCTTTATCTATAATCGGTGGACTATGATACAATATTATGGTTGATAACGCGATATGATAATGATTATATTAAAAATTAAAGCGGGCTATTTGAAATGAGCCAATCAGAAACGACCGGTCGTGTAGCAATGTATGGTATGTTAATATGCTACCCGGAGTAGTGAAGATGGGTGAACTATTTGTGACTGATTTCTGGAGCGTTGAGATACTGGCTTGAACTTCCGGGAGATTTGGTCCATGAATAGTTGTGAACTGTCGTCCCAGGGAATCTGCAAAAATTTCTGTTTTTTCCTGAGCTGAGTACACCAAACCACTGGGCCTGTAACGGAACAAATATACACTACTAAAACGGCCATTATCATGGCCAACACATATCACTATAGGGAGGGAAACACGAGACCGTTGAGAAAGATATTTATTTTTGCCGATGGAAAACGACATCTTGACAACCAAGCAACCATCGGAACGAGGACAGTTTGATTTGCCTAACCAGGGGTCGGCAGCCAATCAGGAACCGGAATACATTGAGGAACGGGTATATATACTGGTGCGTTTCCCAATAAACTGCACTCATCATCATCAGTCAGTAGTCAACAGCCAGCCTGTGAACACCTACTCTGCCGTTCAACACTGCATCCAGCTTCTGAAGCAGTACCTTCAACAGGGCAACAGCGCCCATTGGTCAAACCCGATCGCCAACCGTCAACTGCCGGTTCACTCCAACAGGACATCAGCGTCCAAAACAAGCCGCCGCGGAAGCGTCAGCAACGCAAACAGCCGTTTTCACCGCTCTCAACAGGGCAACAGCGCCCACCAAAGCCGCCGCGGAAGCGACGTCGTAGTCCAAATCAACAGCCGTTTTCACCGCTACTCCGACAGGGCACCAGCGCCCAAGGTAAGCCGTCGCGAAAGCGACGGGTATCCACCTCCCACCGTTTATCTGTCGAGGGGCCGCGCCCTCTCATTGCCGCAGAATCCCATCCCTGACCAAACCAAACCCCCCTAAACCCACCCGTCACACCACCAGAAAATCGCTCTTTTCAGAGCTACAGTTATTAAACCCTGAGTTTGTTACGGTCTTGCCATGGGCAAAACAGCTAACAAGCGGAAGGGCCCCTCGCATACACCCGGGAGTTCCAAGAAGGGACGTCCACGTGCCTCACCATCCCCACCGTCCACCTTCCTAAAAGGTCCACAGAGGGATTCCCCCCCCTCTCCAACTCCGTCTACCGACTCATCAATAACAATGTTGTCAAACTGCTCCTCTTCCGACACCGAGTCAAACAAATCCGCCCAACACTCCGCCCCGACTACTAAACCTCCACCAGCCAAAACATCCGAACAACAAATCCCGACACCAGCCAAACCCAAGCAAATCAGGCCACCCCCCTTAATCTTAAACTCTGCGTCCTGGCGAAAAATCGCACCAACCATCTACAAACTTCCGAACTTCACTCCATCGGCAATTACAGCCAAAACCACATCCAATGGACAAATAACTGTCCAAACTACCGACCCCACCCACTTCCGACAAATTCAGAAAGTCCTAGTTGACAGCAAAACTGAATTCCATACCTTCAGCCTCCCTGAGGATCGTTCCCTTAAGGTCGTTCTAAAGGGCATACCGACCGACATCACCACTGACGATCTAAAATCCGAACTAGAAACCCTAAACTTCCAAACAAAATACATTCGCCGTTTCGGTACCCCCGAAAAACCGATGCCCATGTGCCTCGTACACATTGCGGCAACCCTAAACGCCAAGGATATCTTCCTTCTCAACTCCCTATTTTATCTTACAATTTCGGTAGAAGCCCTTAAACCTTCCGGCCCGGCACAATGTTTTTCGTGCCAACGTTTTGGACACGGTTCCCGTAACTGTGGCCACCTACCCAGATGCGTCAAGTGCGCAGGAAATCACTTGGCATCTGAATGCCAAAAAACTCCCGAGCAAACCCCGACATGCTGCAATTGCGGCGGGCCCATACGGCTAATTTCCGCGGATGCCCACATCTCTTGACGATAAAACCCAAAATCGCACCACCAACATCCAAACCTCAAACCCTGCCGCCGACAACTCAATCTTTTACACCACCCCCGCCCCCACCAACAACTACAATAAAACCCCAAACCCGCTCGTACGCTGCAGCCACCACCGGCCAAGCGCCCCCACCACCACCACCACCAAAACCGACCAGTCCCGAAGCCCCACAAATTAACCTGTCCCTCATTTTAAACCTCCTGACCAACCTCTTAACAGCCATAGTAAACAACCAGGACCCCAAAACCCTGATACAAACAGCAATACAATCATTCTTAACCATACTATCCCCCCAAAATGGATAACTTAAAAATTCTATTTTGGAACTCAAACGGCATTAACCACAAACTTGACGAACTGCGCTCTTTAGCACTAAAACTGAAAACCGACATAATCCTACTTAACGAAACCCACCTAAAACCCTCTGCCAGACTTCACATTCCTAACTTTTTTACGTACAGGAACGACCTGCCGCCCGTGCGGGGCTCGCCCGCCCACGGAGGCACGGCCGTTCTCGTAAACCGACGTATCGTCCACCAACCAGTTACCCTAAACACAACCATCCAAACCTCTTCCATCCTCGTACAACTCAACGGCCACGAAGTACTTATTTCAGCCGTATACAAACCACCCGGAACCCTACTAACGACAAACGACCTCGACCTTTTGACAAAGAGTGCCGAATGGCAAATTTCGGCAGGCGACTTCAACGCCAAACATCCGCTGTGGTATAGCCACACGACTAACGCTGCCGGCCGTGTCCTCTTTGACCATGTACAACAATCGGACTACTCTGTAACTGCTCCCTCTTCTCCCACACATTTCCCGACATGCACACGATACAGACCTGACATACTCGACATCGCCCTCGTACGACTACCCTATCAAACCCAAATCATTAACCTCAACGAACTATCTTCCGACCACAACCCCATTCTTCTAGATACACTCTGCACTCCGATCTCTTCTTCTCCACCGGTTACGAATCGGTTTATTAACTGGAAAAAATACACGACAACTCTCGCGAACTTACCGAACTCAACCACTCAACCGACCAACGACCGTGAGTCTATCGACCTGGCAATCGAAAACCTCACAAAACATATCCAACAAGCGGTTGAATCCAGCGTATACGTACCGACACGCAAACACCCGTCCACTGTAGTACCAGACTACATTAAACTGGAAATACAAGACAAAAACCGTATACGCCGCAAATGGCAAATAAACCGCGACCCGACAATTAAACGACAACTAAACGCCAAAATATCTCTCATACGTACCTTACTCGCAACGCACAATACTGACCAATGGGACATCTTTCTTAACTCACTAGACCACCAAGACGGTTCAATATACAAACTCAACAAATGTCTTACACAAACGTCCAGCATCTCACCCACTAACCGGCCCCGACGGCCTAGTTTTTCCGGCCAACGAACGAGCAGAGCTGATAGCCGACTCGCTCGAACGTCAATTTCAAACAAACCCCGGCCCCGACTTACCAGACGTAACCGCTCACTCCCAGTACCTACAAGGCCTTGACATCACCCGATCTAACCTCTTTACCACTCCCGGCCAGATACAAGACATAATTCGCAACCTTCGCAAAAAGAAAGCCCCAGGTGACGACCTCATCACCAACACGGCTCTTAAATTCCTACCGAACAACGTTATACTGTCCCTTACTCGGATCATCAACAGCGCCTTCAGAATCTGCTACTTTCCCCTTGCCTGGAAAAAAGCAGTCATCATCTCCATTCCCAAACCAGGCAAAGACCATAAACAACCCGAAAACTATAGACCAATCGCCCTCCTCTCCTCCCTGTCCAAAATTTACGAACGACTCATCCTCACCCACCTACAAGACAAACTCAAAAACAAAATCCGTCCCGAACAGTTCGCCTTCAGACCCGAACACTCGACCACACTACAACTGACCAAACTCACCCACCAACTGAGCGAAAACTTTAATAACGACTTAAACACTGCTTCTGTCTTCCTCGACGTGGAGAAAGCCTTCGACCGCGTCTGGCATGAAGGCCTACTCTACAAACTCTCCAAACTCAACATCTCGTTAGAAATCGTAAAAATCATCCAATCCTTTCTCACCGACCGTACTTTTACCACTAAAATCGAACACTCCTTCTCTACTACCAGACACGTACTCGCAGGAGTCCCTCAGGGCTCCTGTCTCTCACCGACGCTATACTTGACGTACATTAACGACATTCCAACGACTCCTAAAGCCAACCTCTCACTCTTCGCTGACGACACGATGTTCTTTACTAGTAATAAAAACCCCAAACGTGCAACCATACAACTACAACACCAACTCAACCTCGCGTCAAACTGGTTCCACAGGTGGCGAATCAAAATAAACCCGACCAAAACAGTAGGCGTCCTCTTCGGGCGTTCTAATACAACCCACATTCCACCTCTAACCATCGATAACCAACCCGTTAACTGGTCAAAACAGGCCAAATACTTAGGCGTCACGATTGGACGTAAACTTACATTCAACCAACACATTCAAGACGTAACCAAAAAAGCTACCCGCGTCCGTGGTATGCTTTACCCCTTACTTAACCGTACTAGTCCCGTTCCGCTGAAAACAAAACTTAACATACTTAAACTCTACGTGACCCCTATACTTACATATGCTGGCTCTTCCTGGGCACCCTTTATCGGCCCCTCCCATTGGAGACGTATTGAATCCGTCCAAAACATCGGCATACGCACGATAACCGGTATGCCCACTATCGTTAGAAACTCGGCCTTTTTAAAATCAGCCAACTTCAAATCTATCCAAAATTCCATTTGCTCTCAATCAAAAACAATGTTCTACAATAACTCTTTTTCCGATTACGATCATATCCGCCTCTTAGGTAAAACCCACTCCCCTCCAACCACCAAACGTTTACTCAAACCATACCCATTAAATTGGACTGACTAACATAACTGAACCTACCAATCAACCCCAAAATCCATCCACTAGTAGAGGCACAAGCCTGGAATAGTAAACGGCACAGCCACCCCTCCCAAAGCAAAGCAAAGCAATAAACTTCAATCTAGGAGTAACAATTGACCACAAATTAAGTTTTTCTACTCACGCATCAAACACTATCAAAAAAGCTACTCAAATTCGCGGCCTACTTTATTCAATTTTAAACAAAAAAAGCCCAATACCCACCAGAACCAAGCTAAACCTTTTCAAAATGTACATTATTCCTATCTTAACTTACGCCGGTGAAGCATGGGCACCATTCATCAGCACATCTACATGGAGGAAAATAGAAGCAGTGCAGACAATAGGTATCAGAGTAATACTAGGTCAACCGTCTATAGTAAAAAACTCAGTGCTTCTTCACACAACCGGTCTCATCCCTATCAAGCACTTAATTAAAAAGTATGCCTTAGCAACCTTCCACCGTATCTCATCCTCTCAGTACATCCATATAAAGAATATTGGTCAGACTTCCCACCAATCACAAGCATCTAGACATAAACAACGACCTAGAGTAAAATTATGGGCAATAAATTAACATAGGAAAAAAAAAAAAAAAAAAAAATCCTTAATTTGCAAATTCCACTTGACATCCAGCTACTAGCAAAGGCAAAAAGCCTGGCATAGTATATAGGCGTAAAGCCGTCCTACCAAGTAAGTAAGTAAGTAATCTAGTCACTTCATTCAAAACCTTCAGACCTTCAACATCTCTAACAAGAACAAACCCGAAGGACCTGAAGCAGCACCAGCCAACGACGATCTTAGAACTGACCACTGCGGAGACGAGCTACCAAGCGCTCTCGCATTCCCGACGACCACGAGCCACGACGATCCGGAAACCGACAATTGCGGAAACGAGCTACCAAACGCTCTCGCAATACCAACGACCAACGACGATCTACGAATAGCCTGCGGCGGACACGAGATATCAAACTCTCTCACGGCATCGACCGCAAGACTGTCGAGCACGCCGATCTCACCAGCAACCGAGTGAGGGTTGCCTATATTATACAACCAACGGCGCATAGTATTCGACACCGCTCAGGGCTAATCGGTTAATCAGGTAACGTCGTATCCACCGACACCTGACGAACGTCCTCGACGTGCGAACAAACTAGCGTCAAAACGTATATATAAGCAACGCCGTGACACTGCCACAAGACCGTGGCGATATCACTCCGCCGGCATTGACGATCAGTACCTCCGCCGAACCTATCCCGGCCGACGGCTAATACCGTCGGATAACCGCGGGAATCAACAAAATCGTCCTTTTCAGGACGACCACACAGAATTGCGCCTGATACGGCCACGCTACCCGAACGAAGTTCATAGACCGAACGCCACTTTTACAAGCGGGCTCGGTATATTAACTTCATTCTTCCCATTTAACTTGTAATTAATATATCATAAACCATACATATTATTGTACGGGAAACCGACGGCCGGGTGGCCCTCGAACCCCCTCCCCTTGTAAAAAATTGTAAATAATTAATCATTCCATAGAAATAAACAACAACCTTTTATACCAAAACCCGAAGAAGTTTTTCATTATTACACAACGGTGCCACGTGAAGTACGTGCACCGTTTCAGGCCCTAAGATAGGGTGGGTGGCTGGTTTCTTCCTTAATAAGTTTCTGTTTAGTTTGTATATTGATTTTTCATTTTGATTTAAGGAGTTCATATATTTGTCCCATTCATCTTGTCTATGAGTCCGGAGCATAAGTCTTATACAAAATATTTTTGAGTTTAGTAACCTTTTTGTCGTAGGGTCACGGGTCCGTTGCCATTCTCTGCGTAAGCGGTTTTTGGCGCAGATTTCTAGCTGAATTTCAGTAGGAATGATAGATTGGCGCTTTTTGGGATTTCGGACGTAAGAGCTGTTGTCTAGTGCAGATTGTATTGAGTTTGTGAAATTTTGAATCGTGTTGTCAATGCTTTCCTTGGTGTTCGTAGAGGGATTGACACTGGATTTTTCCGCACTAAGAATGTGATAGAATTTTTTCCAATTGATGGAAAGATTTGGCGATGAAGGGGAGGTTTTAATTGGCGAGTCAGATAGCTCTAGTAGAATTGGATTATGATCCGATGAAAGTTCATTGAGGTTTGTGAGTTGAATTAATAGAGTGGTGCGGATTATGGCAATGTCGAGTACATCTGGCCTGTATTTGTATGAGTTTGGAAAATGGGTTGGCGTGTCAGGTGCTAATATTGAGTAGTTGTTTTGCTGAAGGTGATTGTATAATATCGTTCCTGCAGAGTTGATTTTACGACTGTTCCAGAGTGGATGCTTAGAGTTTAAGTCACCAGCAATTACGAAATTGTCAGCGCTGTTGGTAAGAAGGTCCAAGTCAGAAGGGTCTAGGGTAGACGAGGGAGATTTGTAGACCGAGGAGACAAGCAAGCTACTGTTGTTGATTTTAATTAAAATGGAAGTAGATTGGAGTTTAGTATTTATTTGAATTGATTGATGAATAATATTACGATGAACCAAAATTGCTGTGCCGCCATGGGCTTTTGAGCCCGGCCGTAACGGCAGGTCATTTCTGTAGGTAAAATAGTTTGGGATTTTGAGGCTTAAGTTTGGTTTTAGGTGTGTTTCACCGATTAAAATGATATCAAGTTTGATTGAGGAGGCTAGTGCATTGAGTTCGTTTATTCGTTTTGAAATGCCGTTGGCGTTCCAATGTAAAATTTTTAGATTTGTGTTCATTTTTGTTTACCGAAGAGGGTCAAGAAGGACTTTATTGTGGATAGCAGCATTTCTTTGGGGTCATTTGTTGTAGATATGACCGTGAGGAGATCAGATAATAGGGCTAAGATTTGTTCGTTGCTGATTGTTTCCTTGGATTTAGTTGCTGTAGCGTAGTCCATTTTTGTGAGATCTGTGATGATTGGTTGCGTGACTGATGCTGGGAGGGTTGGCGTTGGATGTTTAGTGGATATTTGGGCAGATTTGGCGATTGTGGCTTGAGTAAGATACGGGCAGCCACGGTAATTTGCGGTGTGACTCCCACCGCAGTTACAGCAAGTTGGATCTTGGTCAATGGTTTTCGGACAGTTACTGGCTTTGTGCTCGCCTGAACATTTTACACATCTAGGGGGATGTGTACAGTTAGAGGAACCGTGGCCAATTCGTTGGCATGCGAAGGCGAAGCACTGTGAGGGGCCCGATTGCTTATAGGTCTCAACTGAGATTTTGATAAAGAATAGGTCGTTCAGCTCAAAAATTTCTTTGGAATTTGTGCCACTACCAAGTACGACTAGACAGATTAGCATGGGTTTGTTTGGTGGACCAAAACGTTTAACGAGCTTGACATCGAATTTTAATAATTCTAGTTCACTTTTTTAATCGTCAGGAGTGATATCAATGCCCCTCAGTACAACTTATAAGGTTCGTTCTTCTGGCAGTTTTGAAGTTTGAAAAGGTATTTCCATTTCTAGAAGGATTTTTTGAAGTAGTCTGTAGTGAGTTGGTTCGCGAGTTTTCACAATAATGGATCCATCGTGTAGGTGTAGGAACGGTTTGGTAACGTAAAAAAGACACGACGACGTTTGTCAACACAAGTTTATTAACCTAGTTAATTAATATCACAGAACAAGCTATTTAACGTTGTTGCGACAACGGCGGTCTGGCGAAAGCTGATCGCCGTTTCGCCGTTGGCCGCGGCCGGCGGCTCACGCCGCCGCCCGGCGGCCAAACCGGTTGTCGGTCGCGATCTCGCGAACGTCGCTAGAGCCGCCGCGGTCGTTGCGATAACGACCGCGACATACTCCCCCCCGAGTCCGCGAGACGCGTCCGAGCAACCGGACTACTCCGGGTCGGGGTGCGGGACCTCGGCAGACACCTCCATGGCCTCAATCCACCGCTCGACCACAGACAGCTGTTGCTCCGGTGTGGCTGGCGGCTGCACGGATTGCTGCTGGGTTGGTGGTTGCCCGGATGGTTGCTGGACGGATGGCTGCTGGGCTGGTGGCTGGTTGGTTGGTGGCTGGGCTTCCGGCTGCACCACAGGCTGCTCCACCGCTGGTCGCTGGAACCTGCCTCGCCCATCCCGGACGTCGTAGCGCTGGTACGCTGGCGGTGCTCGGCGAGGTGGTACTCGTCCCCGTGGTCCTGCCCTCAGCCGGGCCGCTTCGGGCTGTGGGGTGTTCGCTCGGGTGGACCGGCGTCCCTCGGCGAATCCCCGCTCGAATAGCGCCCACGCAGTCGGGCTGGCCCGTATCCGGCCGAACGATGCGGTGGCTGCGCGTTCGGCTGACCAACCGCCGACCGTGTCCTCCGGGGCATCGCCCGACAGCCTCCTGGCTTCCCGCAACAACTGCCCAGCCATGGCACGGAGCTTCTCCACGTGCGTGGCAATCATGCCACGGGATGGCCGGTTGTTGCGGTTCGTTGGCGGGTTGTTTGCGCGTTCTGCCATCTAAAACAATGTATGGTTAGTTAATGTTCTCTGACGGTCCTACAGCTCGCTTCATCGCTGAGACATGTAACTTAGTAGGGTGTTTACCCTCCGTCAAGAACACTCCGGTTCCTAGTGGTTTACCCAACTTAACCGGACCTAACCATTTCGGGGCGAACCCCGCGTGAAACCGCTTCTCCGCACTTGACTGCGGATGCGCTTTGTAGTATACCCAATCCCCTACTGCCAGATTGCCTTTTCCCGGGGATTCTGGGGGTATATGGGTAATGAGGGCTTTGGGGCCGGAAACCACCGGGTAACCCCCCTCTACCACCGGAGCATCATCCGGTTCTACCGGAGAATCTTCGGTTTCTACCGAAGGGTTCCGATGTGCTCCGGCCCACTCCGGACCATTTTTTCCATCGTCCGGTGACTCTTCGGCCAGCTCAAGCTGCCAGTCTCCGGGGGCCTTGATCTCCCGACCAAACATCATTTTGGCCGGCGACTGTCCGGTGTTTCGGTTTTCTCTGTTCCTTACAGAGAACAACACGTGTGGCAGGTAAACATCCCACAGATGATGAGGCTTATCAACGAGTAAGGTCCGCAACCCTTTCTTCAACTCTTGATTTCGCCTTTCTACCGGGTTGGCACGTGGGTGGTATATTGGAGTCGTCCATCCTTCCACTCCCCACCTCTTGAGTGCGTCTCCCATTGCCTTGGACACGAACTGCGGGCCATTATCTGACAATAATGCCCTCGGGTATCCGAACCGTGGGAACAGCTCCCGTTCGAATGTATCTACAATCGCTTTGGTCGTCGCCTTTCCTAAGGGTACGCCTCTACCCAGCGACTGTAACAATCAGTTACCACCAAAATCGTTGTCTTACCCCGCTGCGTTCGTGGATATGGGCCCATGAGGTCGATGCTCAACACCTCCCAAGGTTGACGTGGGACTCGGGTGCGCATCCGATCCTCTGGTTTGCGATTCAGTGGTTTCACGCTTGCACAGACGTGGCACGCCCGCACGTAGTTACGCACTGCCTCTCGCATACCGGCCCAAAAGAAACGACTCTTTACGCTTCGGTACGTCTCTTTCCACCCTGGGTGATTCGCTACTTCGTGGTCGTGAAACCTGTGTAGCAAAATTTGGGCCTTGTCAGCTGGGACGACCACCCCCTCTTCCCCATTCGCAATGGACCGAGGGTGGCGGTGCAACACCTTGTCCCGAATGACGTACAACTTCCGAAGACGACCGAACCTTGCACCGTCTCCGGAGAGTTTAGAAACTATCTCCCGTATGTTCGGGTCGTTCTGTTGCCACTCCCGGACAACTTGCAAGGTAACGTTTCCGTCATCCCTCTTCGGCTGGATCGCTCCACACTGGGTGACACCTACACCGGATCCTCCGGACACGCCGGACAGATCACCGAAGACTCCGGAAGTTTCTCCGGAAACTCCGGGCCGAATCACTGGGGGATCGTGGATATTATTCTCCAACGATTCTTCGTCCACTGTATTCGGTCCTTCCGGACAACGGGATAGCGCGTCGGCTGCTTCATTTTCTACTCCGGGCACGTGCTGGATTTCAAAATCGAAAGCCCCGAGTTGTAGCGCCCATCGCGTGAGTTTGCTGTTGGTACAGCGAGCTTGCTGTAACCACCGGAGTGCCGCGTTATCTGTAAATAACATAAACTTACCAGACTCAAGATACGGCCTGAACCTGTCAACCGCCCACACTATGGCTAGACATTCGCGTTCAACTGCTGAGTATCTTCCCTGAGCCGGATTGAGTTTCCTGCTGGCGTAGGATATGACTTTCCTGTCGCCACTCTCCCCCCGCTGGAAGAGCACGGCACCAACTCCAACTTCGCTTGCGTCGGTCTGTAGATTGAATGGCTTACCCGGAAGAGGAGGGCAGAGCCGTGGTGCGGACACCAAAGACTCCTTCAACTTCCGGAACGCCTCTTGCTCAATTTCTGACCAACGCCATTTGGTCCCTTTGGCCAACAGACTCGTGAGTGGTGCTGTGATCTCGGCGTAGTGTGGCACGAATTGGCTGTACCAACCACAAACGCCCAACACCCGTAACACGTCTTTCGTCTTCTTTGGGACCGGTAATTCCTGAATTGCTGTCAGTTTTTCCGGCTCCCGGTCTATTCCTTCACCGTCCACGACGTGACCTAGGAATTTGATCTGTGCCACCCCGAATGTACATTTTTTCGGTTGACACGTCAGACCGTAAGACTGGAGTCGCTCCAAGACTCTCTGCAAGTGGTTTAGATGTTGATCGGGACTCTCAGAGTATACCACAATATCATCCAAATAAACCAACACAAATTTACCAACTAACCCACGGAAGACTTCGCTTACCAAGCGACAGAATGTGGCGGGGGCGTTTTTAAGTCCAAAAGGCATTACCCTGAACTGGAATAACCCTCGTTGGGTCCTAAACGCCGTCAGTGGACGTGTCTCTGGCGAGAGACCCACCTGCCAATATCCTGATTTCAAATCCATGGTGCTGTAAATCTTCGCTCCACCCATTCCTCGGACCATGTCATGTAGGTCCGGCATCGGGTGAGCGTCCGACTCCGTCTGCATGTTCAGACGGCGATAGTCAACGCAAAATCTACGTGAGCCATCCTTTTTCTTCACGAGTACCACCGGTGCAGCCCATGGAGATATACTAGGTTCAACAAACCCTTGTTCCTCCATGTCTCGCACCATTTCGGCAATCACCTCGTTTTTCTCTCGGGAGTACCCGTAAGCGTTTAGAGCCACCGGATTTGGATCCTTGAGACGGATCTGGTGCTCTATCACCCGAGTTCTGCCTACTTCTCCGGAGAAAACCTCCGGATATTGGCACAGGACTTCTTTGACCCGCATACCGTACTCTCCTTCCGGTAAACCTGCGGTTGCTAAGTCCACTTCTACGGTGACCGGAGTTACTGGATTTCTCCAGCTCACGGAAACACGTCTCTCTTTCCCCAGGTGTATTATGCAACCGCTATAGTCCCAAGCGACTTGTTGCTCCACGAGGAAATCATGGCCCAGGAAGACATCTCCGATTAGATTGTCCATCACTGCGGCCCTGATGGTTACCTCCAAGTCCACTATCCGGGCCCGAAATTCGGAAAACTCCGTAATTTCTCGTGTCCGACCGTCCGCCATCCGGACAATCTCCGGTTCTTCGGTAAAACTCCGGCCAAACTTCTTTGCCACCCACGGTTTGACGTATGTCCTCGCCGCTTGGGAGTCCAGTAGCGCTACTACTGCCCCGAGTGCAAACTCTAGTTCTATGGCCGGTAACGGAACATCCGTCACTTTTGTTTTCCCCGTTGACACCGTAGCAATGGCTGGAGACTCTAACACTCCGGTCCGCAGATCCGAGAAGCGTTTTCTCAACTCAAATTTTGAGTCTGTATCTGAGTCTCTCCTCTTGCACTTTTCCCGTGGACAAGGAATAAACTCCTCGGAAAAATCTTCGGTTGTGACCGGACAAATTAACAACTCCTGTGTTAACTCATCTTGTTCCGCATCACTTGAAATGCTGTCCGCGACATTTTTCTCGGAAACATAGCTCACCTCGGTGAGATTTTCACATTTGTCCGGAACATTTTCAATCCTGGATGATTTTCCCGACTTGTTGTCCCGATGGTTGGACCACCTTTCCGTCACCTCGCCATTTACCCGGTCCATTGTCACGAACTGTGGTTCCTTTACCGGAACGTCGCTTCCAATGGATTTTCTCGGGTGGCTTTGGCGATTTCTCCGGTGTTTTTCCGGAGGTTCGACGGTTTTCACCGGACAACTCCTCATTCCGGAGGTTATCTTCGGGTGACCAAAGTTTTTCTCCGGAGGAATTCCGTTCTTACCGGGTTTTGCCGGTTCAGAACTCGTCTGGTCCGATTTCTTCGGGCCCTTTCCCGAGTCTCCGGTCCGTAACGCTCCGAAGTTGCGTTTGTTCGGGTCAGTTCTTGTAATTTGTGGTTCCTGTACCGGAACGTTACTTACTGCCCGAGTTGAACTTCGTTGCTTACCTGTTTTCGGAAGACTCGCGATTTTTTCGCCGGTTACTTCCTGGCCGGCCGGGACCCGGCGGTCCCGCCGGTCGTTTTGGCGTTTCCCGACTCCGACTTTCTTTTTGGGCATGCAGCTTGCCAGTGGTCATGACTACCACATACTCTGCATCCTGCTCCCGAAGATTGTCGTTGCTTCGGATTTGGCACTTGAGATTTCTCAGCACTCTCAGCTTTTCGTTTATCCAACCATTTTAACTTTGGTGGTACGCTGGTGCTCACTCCCGCCTTATCCAACACTACGGCCTTGCTACCATCCAGAACATGGGCAAGCGCTCGTAATTCACTGAACGATTTCAGTCGCTGTATACGTGCATGAATTCTAAATTCATCACGCATGAGTCCAATCACTGTCATTACCACCGCTTCTTCTGTCAGACCAAGGTTTAACCTCCGATACAACTGGTACTTAGATAGGACGTACTCCCCCAGTGTTTCGGTCTTGGTCTGAGCGGTGCTCAACAATTCTGATTGCAGACTCGACTGCAACTCGTCCCCGTTGAACTTCTCCAATAGTTCGGACCTGAACTCTTGCCATGGTAAGTCCAACGCTCTCATGGTTCCCCACCATGTTCCTGCCTGTGCCTTTAGCTGAGGGGCCAAAACGGTCACCCATCTAGCCTTGCTGATACCAGTTTCTTCCAGTATTGCCTCGGCCTGGAGCAAAAACCGCACCGGGTCTTCCTCCCTCTTACCGGCAAACTCTGGTATCGACGCACGGGCCATATTCAACTCATTCTGAGGAATGAGCAGGCTATCGGGGAAATGCACGCGTTTTACACCGGAAAAACTACTCCGTAACGCTTCCCCTTGACTTCTGCCGGACCCTTCGCCGGACACTCCGGACAGATTACCGAAGACACCGGACACTCCGGACTGGTTACCGGAAACTCCGGACAAACTTCGATTTCTCGGGTTTTCCCCGGACAATCTGCTCCGTATGTTCGCCCATCGGCTCTCAGAACTCACACTTTGAGTTTTGACCGGAAGATTTTGACTTTCGTCCGGGCAAATCCGATTTGCTCCGGATATATCGCTGGTTGATGGTTGTTGGGAATTTCCACGGCATGAGCAACTTGTTTGCTCCACCCGTTCGGTCGACCTAAGCTTTTCTTCGGCTAACTCCCGCTCCAAGCGTTCCACGCTCTCGCTGAGAGTAGCGATTGTCAGTTGCTGCTTGTCGACCGTTGTTTCCAACCCCTCCAGCCTATCTAACATCTGCTCCATGAACTGGTTTATCAAATTCTTTTCAGATTCGACCTCCCCAGTTTGAGCCACCGATGTATCCCCTTCCGGTACCTGGGCTGACGTCTCGTCAGTTTCCCCAAACCGTACTGATCCTGGATCCATATTTTCCTTAGCCCTAATATACTCTTCTAATGCTAAGAGTTTATCGGCCTTGGACCCCCCGGTCTCAATACCACGTTTCGATAATTCCCTGTTAATTTCGACAATATTTAACTCACTAATGCGTTTAGTAACCATTGTGGAGATTAAATCTAATTGCTATTATCTATCTAATTAAATTACGATGGATACGAAGTTACGTAACTCGGGCTATCGCTGGTAGAGATATGTACTTTCCAATCTATAAATAGCCTAAACCAAGTTTAGCACTGTAGGGATTACGCTAAATTATGCAAATTTTGCTACAATTTACCACCTTAGATTGGACAAGCCCTTAATATTTTATTTATAATAAAAAATCAGAATAAAAAATATTAGGAACCGGTATGATCAGGACACCTATTGTAGGTTCTTTTAACCTGATATGTGCTAATTTACTTTAATTTACGTAAAATTATTTTTATTAAAATTAGCACTTACCTTACTCCTTTTCCGACTGCGCCACTTGTAGGTGTAGGAACGGTTTGGTAACGCAAAAAAGACACGACGACGTTTGTCAACACAAGTTTATTAACCTAGTTAATTAATATCACAGAACAAGCTATTTAACGTTGTTGCGACAACGGCGGTCTGGCGAAAGCTGATCGCCGTTTCGCCGTTGGCCGCGGCCGGCGGCTCACGCCGCCGCCCGGCGGCCAAACCGGTTGTCGGTCGCGATCTCGCGAACGTCGCTAGAGCCGCCGCGGTCGTTGCGATAACGACCGCGACAATCGGAGGTAGTTTGCGCGCACAGTTTCAGGGGAGAGGTCAGAATTTTTAAAAACACTTGGTGCAGCTCTGCGCCAATCAACGGAGTTTTTAATGAAAATCGGTGGTATGCTAATCTTGGCTTTCTTTAGTAAAACAGAATTTGATTTGGTTGAGACTAGGCTTTCTTCAGTGTCCGACGAAGCATAGGAGTCGCCCGATAAAGATTAACCGGAGACTGATGGTGAGGCTGGAGCATCACGTTGTCTAGTAGTGAACGGAACTGGAGCGGAGGTTACATTATAAGTCGTTACGGGAGGTGGTGAATACGTTATGTTTCGATCTTCTTTGACCGTGGACAAAGGTGGTTTTAGTAGAGGCAGAGGGGATTGATGTCGGTTTTTCTTAGACACGATTTGTGGAGGAGTGGCTCCGCGTTTTTTGCTACGGTTACCCATGATCGGCGTGTTGTGGCTTGTCTTCGCTACGGTGCGAGACCCGGCAGTGTCACCCTCGGGTGACTGAGCCTCGTGGTCGTGGATGGGGGGGGGGGGGTGTAGATTATTGGCTACTTACTGGATAGATGCGAGTTGATCCGTCAGGATAGTGAGTCAGCGTGGAGAGCTGGAGTGAGGTTCGATTTGTGCAGCAGCAATGTTGAACTTACTCGGATGCGGACTGAGCGACTGATATTTGTTAGCTATATATTTTTTTTATATTTATAGAGAAAATCTTGATAAGAATTCAATGATTGGTCACACAGCGAACTTTTGCGGTAGTCCTTCATTTTGAAACTCTGCTTGGCTTGAAAGTGTCCATTTTTTTTCTTCTGGTACTTCAAATCTGCGCATTCTTCTTTTTTCCAACCACATTTGTCATTCATTGCTGCTTCTTTGGCTGTTGCAATTTCTATTAGAATAGAATACGTTACTCAAACTTTTGAAGCATCTTCTTCTAACAGACGATCTTGGATTGGTCCTGAACCCATACCGACAACGAATATGTCCCGGATGACCGTTGATAGTTCCGACGAAAAACCACATTTTGAAGCAAGATTCTTAACACGTGCACCCCATTGGCACACAGATTCGTCCTGTCTTTGCTTAGCCTGATAAAAGTTATACCTAGCCGCAAAGTAGGACTTAATTGGTTTGAAATACTTGTTTAAACTTTTCATAAGAGTATCATACTCAACATCGTTAGGCGTGCTAGGAACACATAAACTAAAAAGCACTTTATGAATTTCCTCACTGACCGATGACAGTAATATTTCTCTTTTTTGAATGTTGTTTTCGATTGAATTGGCCAAAAAAAAATTTGTTAATTTTGACTCGAAAATTGTAATATCCATACCGGTTTCAAATGTTCCTGGTGACCCAATAACTTGATTGAAGTTCATTATAGACTCAGGCTTTGGAGATGTCATTTTGTATTAGTATGAATACACCTAACACTTGAAACTTTCAACGTTTCACAGAGCATTCCACAGAGCATTTCACTGAGCATTCCACAGAGCATTTCACAGAGCATTTCACAGAGCATTCAACGGAGCATTCAATTTTCTATTTCCAATTTTTGACCAGACCAATTTCAACTATGCAAGCTTTGTAAGTTATTATTGTATAGTATATTCTTATGTCTGACAGTCCACGTAATAATTGGCAAATAGTCGCATATAACCCAG
Source organism: Nasonovia ribisnigri (assembly GCA_027563435.1). Taxonomy (NCBI): domain Eukaryota; kingdom Metazoa; phylum Arthropoda; class Insecta; order Hemiptera; family Aphididae; genus Nasonovia; species Nasonovia ribisnigri. The sequence continues at coordinate 46,973 of JANEHU010004746.1, forward strand.
TTAATTTACGCATAACTATAGTTATCAGTGATAACTTATCACTATGCGATCACCATGCGGCGGCATGCGCCAATGTAAAACGAGCATTAAAGTAAAACATCAATTGTTCATCTATGCGAGTACTTAAATGTGATTATCACAATACGAATGCCTATGTTACATCACACACATATCTCGTATACACTTCTACATTGTTATATCGCAAGAGCATAATTTTGAAATTAATTGTATATAGTCTATGAGATGTATCAAGGAAGTCGATTTGAGAAGTTACGCTTGAGACCATAAAATGATAATCACATAGTAGTTAAAATCCTGCATTTTCTCACAGGGTATGGCCGCCACTACTTTAGGTCTTGAAACCGCTATTAGGCAGGCACCTTCTTTCTCAGGGGGCACAGATAGTCAACATTCCATTTTTATAACAAAATGTGAATTTCTTTTCGCTAACGTAACCGATACGGTTAAACCACCATTACTACAAGCAATATATATATATATATTTTAGCTAACATTGAGGGAAGTGCTCATGAATACATTAAGTATCATGAATTTAATACTTGGGATCAATTAAAAAATCACCTTAAAACGATATAATCAAACTTCGCATTCTATTAATTACTTACAAAAGCAATTGACATCCATGCAACAACGTACTGACGAAAACATACAAAATTTTTCTAACTGCATTCAACAAACGTATCACCAACTTACTAGCGCGCTCACAGTAGACAAAACAGCACCTGAATCACGAGTAATTGCTAAAACTATGTTAAGTTCCGCACTCGTCGTTTTTATGGAAGGCATCAATCCTTCTATTCGTCTTATTTTAGAAGCGCGAAATATTACATCATATGAGGAGGCAATAAGAATAGCAACAGTGCAAGAAAATGTGTGTGAGAAAAGTGAAAATACTAAAAAGTATAGACTGTAGTATGTTTTTTATATTCATAAAAACTACAAAAATCTTTTAGATTAATAATACCTTGTTAGTATATTTAATTAATAATAGTACATTGGTACAATAAAAATATAAAATTAATATGATTAATACTAAGTAGTAAGTAGTAGAATGTAATTGAGAACAATACAATATAATAATGAAAAAACATCTTTTTAAAACCTAACCTAAAATTGGCTAGACAGTCTGATGACAGTCTGACCACCTGCGCCACATACTCCCCCTTCAGTGAGGGTCAGTTGCTGAATCTCACTGGTAGTCGCACTGCCCGGCCGCTCCGGGTAGTTTTCTGGTCAGATGATACACTTCTCCTGGTCTCCATCTCTCCTTGAGGTAACTGGTTTTTGTCTGGTTGTTGCTGGATTGGTAATGTTTGAGATACATGTCCTTGGTTAAGGGGTGGATGAGCTGGTGCTTCAATATAAGCCGGCTTTACCCTATCAATAGATACTTTCCTTTCCCCTTGTCGGATTTTTAATGTCATAGTTTTGTCAGTTCTTTCCAACACTTCAAAAGGTCCGTCATATGGTCTTTCCAATGGTTTTTTTACATGATCTTTCTTAAGGAAAACATAATTAGTATTTTTAAGATCCTTAAAAACAAAAACATTTTTCTTTCCATGTGCGGATGTTGGAATCGGCCTTATCTCATTAAACCAACTGCGTAACTTGGCAGCGTAAGTTCCAGGGTCCTCATGAGTATTACTAGGTGTAATGAACTCTCCTGGTAACCGTAACGTGCAACCATACACTAACTCTGCTGACGTAGAATTTATATCTTCTTTTACACTATTGCGCATGCCTAGTAACACACTGGGTATGATATCTACCCAATTATTGGAGTCATAACATTTGATCGCTGATTTAAGCTGTCTATGTAAACGTTCCACCAATCCATTAGCTTTTGGATTGTACGCTGTAGTTCTGACCCGTTCTATCCCTAAAAGCTTGATAGTCTTATTGAAGGTCAGTGACTCGAATTGAGTACCCTGATCGGTAGTAATAACTTCTGGTACTCCAAAACGTGTAATCCAACCGTTGTATAGTGCTCTTGCTACTG
>JANEHU010004748.1:0-10327 GCA_027563435.1 Nasonovia ribisnigri
TTATGTTTATTTTTAATAACTTTTATCGCACAATAATAACGCAAATTACAACGTCATTGTCAATTTAGTTGGTAAATTTATTTTTAAATTAATTAAATTTAAATTAGCTATACATTTTTTTTAGGTAATTTTGTATTAAATTATTTAAATGCATTTCATTTTAGTAAATGATTTACTTTTGTATCAAATTCAAGCGTGTAATGTTGTAGGTAAAAGTGAAAAAATGTAATTATTTTAAAATTTCCAAAAGCTGTAACTCATTCAATTTTAGGTTTAGAACTATGGTCAATGGATCAAAATTATGTTCGTGAACTTGGCGGCAATCATGTAACGGATTTCAATTAAACCTATCCAACAATTTTGTTGGACATTATTGGAAAGGTTTTACAATTTGTTGGACCATCATTAAAAAGTTATATGCAATTTTCCAAAACCGCCGCTAAGTTCACACTAACGGCCAACATTAAATCAAACACATAAAAAACTGTACAAAATTGTTCTCCACGGTTTGTTGGACGTTGTTGGAAAGGTCCCGCCATTTGTTGGAACTCTATTTATTTTTTACGATTTTTTGAAAAAGTATCGCTAAGTTCACACCATCGTCCAACTTTTTTTAAAAGTTCCGAAAAGCATCCAAAACGGTTCTATATGGTTTGTTGGACGTTGTTGGAAAGGTCCCGCCATTTGTTGGATCTCGGTTTATTTTGTATGAATTTTTGAAAAAGTGCCGCTAAGTTACACCATTGGCCAACTTTTTTTAAAAGTTCCAAAAACCATCCAAAACGGTTCTATATGGTTTGTTGGACGTTGTTAGAAAGGTCCCGCCATTTGTTGGTACTCTGTTTATTTTATACAAATTTTTGAAAAAATGCCACTCGGCAAACTATTTTTAAAAGTTCCGAAAAGCATCCAAAATGGTTCTATTATGTTTTTTGGACGTTGTTGGAAAGGTTAGGAAAAATAGTTTGCCGAGTGGCACTTTTTCAAAAATTCGTATAAAATAAACAGAGTTCCAACAAATGGCGGGACCTTTCCAACAACATCCAACAAACATAATAGAACCGTTTTGGATTCTTTTCGGAACTTTTAAAAATAGTTTGCCGATGGTGTGAAGTTAGCGGTACTTTTTCAAAAAATCGTAAAAAATAAATAGAGTTCCAACAAATGGCGGGACCTTTCCAACAACGTCCAACAAACCATATAGAACGGTTTTGGATGGTTTTTGGAACTTTTAAAAAAAGTTGGACGATGGTGTGAACTTAGCGGCACTTTTTCAAAAATGCATATAAAATAAATGGAGCTCCAACAAATGGCGGGACCTTTCCAACAACGTCCAACAAACCGTGGAGAACAGTTTTGTACAGTTTTTGATGTGTTTGATTTAATGTTGGCCGTTAGTGTGAACTTAGCGGCGGTTTTGGAAAATTGCATATAACTTTTTAATGATGATCCAACAAATTGTAAAACCTTTCCAACAAACGTCCAACAAAATTGTTGGATAGGCTTAATTGAAATCCGTTACATGATGGCCGCGAAGTTCACGAACATATCAAAATTACTTAGAATAAAATAATCTATCCATATCCGGTGACAAAAATAGGCGTTGCAATTTAAAAAAAAAATTTGTATTGCGCATGCGCATACTACAAGAGTTAAAAATTTGAAATTTGTCCTTAAATGTGTACTTCAGTACCCCTTAGCTATTGCAGCAAACCGTATTTCAATCTAAGATTATCGGGCTGAGATATTTAGTGGTACATTTAAGACGGGACACACTGTATATTTATCTAGAATATTTATCTAAGAATTAATAATAAGATTCATAAAAATAGACATATTATGGCAGGTGCTAGCGGGTTTCCCAGTGATTATTAGGCATAATGTTGCTGATATTATACCTACGTACGTTTTTGTTTATTATTAGTTCATGATTATTAGACATTACGAATTAGTTATTAGTTGAATAGTTGATTACCGTCCTGTCAGTAAATAAAAATTACTCTGTTACATTGTTTTGACTTATGTTTATTTTTAATAACTTTTATCGCACAATAATAACGCAAATTACAACGTCATTGTCAATTTAGTTGGTAAATTTATTTTTAAATTAATTAAATTTAAATTAGCTATACATTTTTTTTAGGTAATTTTGTATTAAATTATTTAAATGCATTTCATTTTAGTAAATGATTTACTTTTGTATCAAATTCAAGCGTGTAATGTTGTAGGTAAAAGTGAAAAAATGTAATTATTTTAAAATTTCCAAAAGCTGTAACTCATTCAATTTTAGGTTTAGAACTATGGTCAATGGATCAAAATTATGTTCGTGAACTTGGCGGCAATCATGTAACGGATTTCAATTAAACCTATCCAACAATTTTGTTGGACATTATTGGAAAGGTTTTACAATTTGTTGGACCATCATTAAAAAGTTATATGCAATTTTCCAAAACCGCCGCTAAGTTCACACTAACGGCCAACATTAAATCAAACACATAAAAAACTGTACAAAATTGTTCTCCACGGTTTGTTGGACGTTGTTGGAAAGGTCCCGCCATTTGTTGGAACTCTATTTATTTTTTACGATTTTTTGAAAAAGTATCGCTAAGTTCACACCATCGTCCAACTTTTTTTAAAAGTTCCGAAAAGCATCCAAAACGGTTCTATATGGTTTGTTGGACGTTGTTGGAAAGGTCCCGCCATTTGTTGGATCTCGGTTTATTTTGTATGAATTTTTGAAAAAGTGCCGCTAAGTTACACCATTGGCCAACTTTTTTTAAAAGTTCCAAAAACCATCCAAAACGGTTCTATATGGTTTGTTGGACGTTGTTAGAAAGGTCCCGCCATTTGTTGGTACTCTGTTTATTTTATACAAATTTTTGAAAAAATGCCACTCGGCAAACTATTTTTAAAAGTTCCGAAAAGCATCCAAAATGGTTCTATTATGTTTTTTGGACGTTGTTGGAAAGGTTAGGAAAAATAGTTTGCCGAGTGGCACTTTTTCAAAAATTCGTATAAAATAAACAGAGTTCCAACAAATGGCGGGACCTTTCCAACAACATCCAACAAACATAATAGAACCGTTTTGGATTCTTTTCGGAACTTTTAAAAATAGTTTGCCGATGGTGTGAAGTTAGCGGTACTTTTTCAAAAAATCGTAAAAAATAAATAGAGTTCCAACAAATGGCGGGACCTTTCCAACAACGTCCAACAAACCATATAGAACGGTTTTGGATGGTTTTTGGAACTTTTAAAAAAAGTTGGACGATGGTGTGAACTTAGCGGCACTTTTTCAAAAATGCATATAAAATAAATGGAGCTCCAACAAATGGCGGGACCTTTCCAACAACGTCCAACAAACCGTGGAGAACAGTTTTGTACAGTTTTTGATGTGTTTGATTTAATGTTGGCCGTTAGTGTGAACTTAGCGGCGGTTTTGGAAAATTGCATATAACTTTTTAATGATGATCCAACAAATTGTAAAACCTTTCCAACAAACGTCCAACAAAATTGTTGGATAGGCTTAATTGAAATCCGTTACATGATGGCCGCGAAGTTCACGAACATATCAAAATTACTTAGAATAAAATAATCTATCCATATCCGGTGACAAAAATAGGCGTTGCAATTTAAAAAAAAAATTTGTATTGCGCATGCGCATACTACAAGAGTTAAAAATTTGAAATTTGTCCTTAAATGTGTACTTCAGTACCCCTTAGCTATTGCAGCAAACCGTATTTCAATCTAAGATTATCGGGCTGAGATATTTAGTGGTACATTTAAGACGGGACACACTGTATATTTATCTAGAATATTTATCTAAGAATTAATAATAAGATTCATAAAAATAGACATATTATGGCAGGTGCTAGCGGGTTTCCCAGTGATTATTAGGCATAATGTTGCTGATATTATACCTACGTACGTTTTTGTTTATTATTAGTTCATGATTATTAGACATTACGAATTAGTTATTAGTTGAATAGTTGATTACCGTCCTGTCAGTAAATAAAAATTACTCTGTTACATTGTTTTGACTTATGTTTATTTTTAATAACTTTAAAGTTATATGCAATTTTCCAAAACCGCCGCTAAGTTCACACTAACGGCCAACATTAAATCAAACACATCAAAAACTGTACAAAATTGTTCTCCACGGTTTGTTGGACGTTGTTGGAAAGGTCCCGCCATTTGTTGGAACTCTATTTATTTTTTACGATTTTTTGAAAAAGTATCGCTAAGTTCACACCATCGTCCAACTTTTTTTAAAAGTTCCGAAAAGCATCCAAAACGGTTCTATATGGTTTGTTGGACGTTGTTGGAAAGGTCCCGCCATTTGTTGGATCTCGGTTTATTTTGTATGAATTTTTGAAAAAGTGCCGCTAAGTTACACCATTGGCCAACTTTTTTTAAAAGTTCCAAAAACCATCCAAAACGGTTCTATATGGTTTGTTGGACGTTGTTAGAAAGGTCCCGCCATTTGTTGGTACTCTGTTTATTTTATACAAATTTTTGAAAAAATGCCACTCGGCAAACTATTTTTAAAAGTTCCGAAAAGCATTTATTTCGCGTTTTCAACTGCAAAAAATTATCATTGTCCGCTATCCGACGCAGTCGCATTGCATACCTGGTTAACAACGTTGAATGTCAATCTACGTGTTACCACTTATTTCGCGTTTTCAACTGCAAAAAATTAACATTGTCCGCTATCCGACGCAGTCGCATTGCCTACCTGGTTAACAACGTTGAATGTCAATCTACGTGTTACCACTTATTTCGCGTTTTCAACTGCAAAAAATTATCATTGTCCGCTATCCGACGCAGTCACATTGCTTACCTGGGTGACAACGTTGAATTGTTATAACTATAATATAATATATAGTTTTTATTTTAATTTTCAATGTTCTACCACTTTTATTCGCATTTTGACCACAGCAATTAACATTGTCAGCTATCAGACGCAGTCTCTTTGCTTACCTGGGTGACAACGTTGAATTGTTATAACTATAATATATATAGTTTTTATTTTTTGAATTTTCAATGTCTTACCACTTTTATTCGCATTTTGACCACAGCAATTATCATTGTCCGCTATCCAGTGGAATCGGATTGCCTACCTGGATAACAACGTTGAATTGTTATTACTATTATAACTATAATATATATAATTTTTATTTTAATTTTCAATGTGTTACCACTTTAATTCGCGTTTTCAACTGCAAAAAATTAACATTGTTCTTTTGCATTTTTACCACAGCAATGAACATTGTCAGCTTATTCGACGAAGTAGCATTACCTACCTGTGTGGCCACGTTGCATTGTTATTAATAAATTTGAATGTATATAATTAATAGTGTAATTGAAATTAAGTACCAGATATTACCATGCATTAAATATTAAATATTTTAAAAAAATTTTGTGAAGGGGAACTCTGGAGCCCACGGGAAAATACATATTAAGGAGTGAGAAAAAAGGTTTAGAAATTTATATGGTACTAGATTGTGAAACTTAAAAAATCCATTTAAAAATATTTACAAAATAATTGAAGGGGAACGTTGGAGCCCACAGGCAAAAAATTTTAAAGAGTGAGAAAAAAAATCTAGAAAATAATTTATATGGCTCCAGGTTAATGATGTTTCAAAATTTGATTTAGAAATATCTACAAGAGTTTAATTGATAAAAAAAAATTGGAAGAAAAACGTGAGAGCCTGCAAGCAAATGCTTTTTAAAGAGCAAGAAAATATGTTAAGAAATGTATATAGAATTATACAGGTTGTTAAAGTATAGTTTAAAAAATGTATTTAAAAAAAGTTTTTGAAGGAGAACATTGCAGCCTACAGGCAAATACTTTAAAAGGAGTGAGAAAAAAAGTTGATATGGCACAAGATTGTTGATGTTCAAATAATCTATATAAGAAAATCATTAATATTTAAATTTAGAAAAAAATATGTATAAAAGGAAACGTTGGAGCCCGCTGCTAAGGTGGATTAAAAGAGGAACGTTGGAGCCCTCAAGCAAATACTTTTTAAGGAGTGGGAAAATTAAATTTAGAAAAAAATTAATATGGTACCATGTTGTCAATTTAAAACAAATCTATATTATAAAATCATCAATATTTAAATTGACAAAAATGTTTTTGAACGGGAAGGTTGGAACCCGTTTTTGGTGTTTGATATTTGGTTTAGAAATGTCTACAAGAATTAAATTGATAAAAAAAAATTTGGAATAGGAAAGTGGAAGCCCGCAGGCAAATACTTTTTAAGGAGTGAGAAAAAAAAAATTAATATGGCAACTGGTTTTAAAATTTTTAAAAAAAATCATTAATAATATATAATCTGATAAAAAAAATTTGAAGGGGATCGTTTAAGCCCGCAGGCAAATACTTTTTAAGGAGTAAGAAAATTGAATTTAGAAAGAAATTAATATGGCACCTGGATGTTTATGATTAAAAAATCTGTATAAGTTAATCGTTAATATTTAAATTTAGAAAAAAAATTATGAAGGGATTCGTTTGAGCCCGCAGGCAAATACTTTTTAAGGTGTGAGAAAATTAAATTAATATGGCACCAGGTTGTAAAATTTAAAAAAAAAATCATTAATAATATATAATCTGATAAAAAAATTTTGAAGGGGAACGTTTGAGCCCGCAGGCAAATACTTTTTAGGAGTAAGAAAATTTAATTTAGAAAAAAGTTATATGCACTAGGTTTATGATCTTTCAAATTAGGTTTAGAAATATCTACAAGAATTAAATTGATAAAAAAAAATATGGAAGAGGTAAGTGGGAGCCCGCAGGCAAATACATTTTAAGGAGTAAGAAAATTAAATTATGAAAAAAATTAGTATGGAACCTGGATGTTTATGTTTAAAAAATCTATATAAATAAATCGTTGATATATGAATTTAGAAAAAAAATTATGAAGGGTATCGTTGAAGCCCGCAGGCAAATACTTTTTAAGGGGTGAGAAAAAAAAAATTAATATGGCAACTGGTTTTAAAATTTTTAAAAAACATCATTAATAATATATAATCTGATAAAAAAATTTTGAAGGGGAACGTTTGAGCCCGCAGGCAAATACTTTTTAAGGAGTAAGAAAATTTAATTTAGAAAAAAATTAGTATGGGGCCTGGATGTTTATGTTTAAAAAATCTATATAAATAAATCATTGATATATAAATTTAGAAAAAAAATTATGAAGGGGATCGTTTAAGCCCGCAGGCAAATACTTTTTAAGGAGTGAGAAAAAAAAAATTAATATGGCACAAAGATGTTTATGTTCAAACGAAATGTATATAAGTAAATCATTAATATTTTAATTGATAAAAAAAAGGGGGTCAAGTGGATGTCGCTCCGCTGTACAGTAGGCTACAAGTAGATCACTGTACTATAATGGATGGTATTAAATTTGAATTCAATGATATAATATCATTGTATAAGAAAACGATTCTGAGCGGAGACGGTATGTCAGTCTAGGATATTTTAAATTATATTGATATTGTTATTATAATATATACTTTTACTCGTTAAAGTTGATTTTAATATGTAATTCCGTCCAAATTTGAACTTAAAATGTCTATAAAAAATAACTGTGTTTAAATATTTTTTAGATTTTTTGAATACAGTATGTACTATTTATTAGAATCTTTATTTTCAATTTTCAATCCTTAGTTAAGAAAACTGAACATTTTATAATTGTTTAATTACAATGATTGATAATTTTCGAGATTTTGATAAATTTTGTCAAAATTCGAACTTTAAATGATTATAAAAAAAATGTGTGCCTATGTATTTTTAATATTTTCAATTGCTATTGTAATAATATATCAGGAGCCTTGTATTAAATTTTCATTATTTTTGGCCCAACAAATAAAATTTTATTGATATTAATAGAAAAAAAAACTAAAAAAATTGAAAACTGAAATCGTCCGTAAAAAGCTGAAAAACAGTCAACATATATTAAAAATTAGATGGTGTATAGAAATAGCTTATATAAATATTCAGTGAAATTTTCATGCATCTACAGTTATTTGTTTTTGAATTGCAACAAAATAAGAAAATCGCTACATGAGAAATCGAGTGAATATCGAATCTTGTACAAATTTGAACTTAAAATGCTCATAAAAATGTATTATGACTTGCTTATAAACTTTTTTCATTGATAAAATTAGGCAAACTTATAAGGATTCTTGTATCACATTTTCAAACCTTAGATATAAAAAGAAAAATTTTTATGAATTTCTAACTCAAAATAAATTGCAAATTTTCGTCATTTTTACGTATTTTGTCAAAATTTGAACTTTGATTACATATAAATAAAAATTGTGACTACGGATTTTCAATATTTTTCATCTACCTTTGAAACTATATATTAGAAGCCTACTATTAAATTTTCAAGATTTTTACCCAACAAATAAAATTTTATTGACATTTATAGAAAAAAAAACTAAAAAAATTGGAAACTGAAAATGTCCGTTAACAGCTCAAAATAAGTCAGAATATTTTGAAAATGCTATGGTGTTCAGAAAATGCACATATAAACATTCGGTCAAAATTTCATGTCTCTACGGTCATTTCTTTTAGAGTTATACTAAAAACCAAAATCTATTTTGTCGAAAATTGGTTTTCCGTAAAAATTCCCGTTTTTCCCAAAATTTTTCATTTGTTTTTCCAGGCGCTCATGAAAACTACTGGGAAATTTTGACTTTTGACCCCCAAAGTACCAACTAGATTCACTTTCCTATCAGAAAAGGTACTATTGAAGAAAATCGAAGCATTTTTTCTGTCCCAAAACGTGATGACAGACACAAAAAAAAATAAAAAAAAAAATAAAAAAAAAAATAAAAAAAAAAACACACATCATTGTAAAACCAATACATTCATCGCTCCGCTCAGAATCTAATATATCGTGGTTGTGACTTAATATAATTAATGGTCGAACCATTGAGATTTATATAATTAATTATCGTTTCTTGTACACCACCATTGGTCATTTTCGTACAACTATCAATCGATTAAACTTCAATGGGTTCTAGATAAAAATATTTATTAGAATATTGATTGAAATTATTTCTATGGATGTAAAACAAGGACGGTCAGATAAAAAAAAATTAATAATAATAATAAATAATAATAAATAATTAAACTCAAAGAATGTAAAACATTTTTTTATATAGCTAAGTTTAGTATTAATTATTATCGAGGTCCAACGGAATCAACACATAAAAAAAGTTATCGGCAATTTAACTAACAGATATTCTTAATAATAATAATTTATACTTATAACATTCAATTTATTATTATTATAATTGGAGTCATAACAACTATGACAATTCAGCAGCTATTACAATATGTATCACTACATCATACGAATATTATAGTCTATAGAAGTGTCATGGGGTCATAAATACTTATATCATGTAGGCAGTATTTTGTTTTTGCAGATTTTAAGTATGGTGAACAAAAAAATCAAACCTGGCAACCATTTTGTGATTCCGTATGTATCCGTAAAACGCCAGCTAATGCTAGGCACAGGATATCCATTGACTTCACAATCGAACACCACGGTATGCCCGACGGAACCAGCCAAGTTCTTGGGCGCTGACTTAATAAAAGGAGCTGAAAACGAAAAAAATACAATTATACAGTAAATACTTTACAGTAGGTACAACGTGTAAATACAATTTATCGGAAATCTGCAACCATAAGCAAACAATTGTTGTATGTCTACAGTCTACCTAGGTAATGATTAAAAAAATTATTACCTTTTTTTTGTTTTGACCAAAGAGTGATAAAAAATATTGGCTATTGCTATATGTACTCCATGAATGTAATATTTTGTATATAATGTATTGTGTACATCACTTGTATTACATTACAGCTAGAAATTAGGCACAATTTAATAATACGATTTCAATAATTTTTTTTGTAGCACGATGATGTATTTAGATAATTATCCAGTTAACCAGAAATATCGAAATAAGTGCACTTTTTTCTCACTCCTTAAAAAGTATTTGCCTGCGGGATTAAACGATCCCCTTCATAATTTTTTTTCTAAATTTATATATCAACGATTTATTTATATAGATTTTTTAAACATAAACATCCAGGTCCCATACTAATTTTTTTCTAAATTTAATTTTCTTACTCCTTAAAATGTATTTGCCTGCGGGCTCCCACTTTCCTCTTCCATATTTTTTTTTATCAATTTAATTCTTGTAGATGTTTCTAAACCAAATTTGAAAGATCATAAACCTAGTGCATATAACTTTTTTCTAAATTAAATTTTCTTACTCCTGAAAAGTATTTGCCTGCGGGCTCAAACGTTCC
>JANEHU010004749.1:0-47202 GCA_027563435.1 Nasonovia ribisnigri
AAAGTTAAAATTTCTTCAAAATTCGTCATAATTTCGACCATCGAATGTTAAGAGTAATTTTGTTCCTTTCACAAAATGTGTTTTAATTATTCTTAATTTAATTTATATTTATACTTTTGGCATTTAATACGTAGAAATAAATATTTAATTTAACTCTAATAAGTAAATTTAAACCCCAAAATAATATGAAAACAAACTTACGCGTAAACATCGACTCTTCCGGTGAAACCTAACAGTGCAGACGTACAGTATATTCACCGGTCCTGAAGAAACGGCTATCTTCATCCGTCTTCATCTCGCCCAGAACTAAAACTGTAAAGTATCGAATATTTAATGAAAATAAACTGAACGTAACAAAATGTGAGGGTTCGTGTTATAAATAAGGTATATTTTAAGATAATAACATTATGTTTAACGTACTGTCTATTGTTGGCTTATTTTATTTTTTTTGTTCACTGAAATTATTAGAATCGTTAATCGTCTCCGACGAATGTCGACAATTGGCGATTGCCATAGACGATTGAATATGATAAATCCATAGAACTTATATACTCGGTACCTACCTATAGAGTATACGGTCTAATGGTTTGGTATGGCGCGGTGTGTACAGTCAATTGCGGAAACGCTCTGAGTGTACGTATCGGCCGGCGTTGCTAGTTCCCGGATGGGTGACCAGCCGGGATTTTTAGCAACGAGTCCTTGCCACTCATACAAAAACGTGTTTCAACTAACCGTTGGTAATGGCCATAATTGCAGGACTTAAGCTCAATAAAAAAAAAAAAAAAGTAATATACGGTCTATACTCTATTGATAAATCATATCATATTCTTTTACATTTACACAAATCTTTGTGATTGGTAATACTTAACGGACTTTTTATACAGGCTTTAAAAGTTCAAATTTTTAAAAAATTCATCATAATTTCGACATTTGCATAATATTTTATAGTCAGATATTCGTACAATATTTTCTTTGTTTGCCATATGACAATGTAATACAAGAAGTTATAATAACAGTTGAGAAATAATAAATATCAGTAGGGACGATTTTTTTTTTTATAAGTAGGTATTTAAAGTTCCATTTAAAGATTTATCAAATTAAAAATTTACAAATTGCTAAGTTGTTAAGATATTCAACTTTTTTTGCAATAAACAAAGATTCTTATATATAGTTCCAAGAATAACAAATTTAGTTATTTTGTTGTAATTTAAAAATAATATTCGTAGATATATAAAATCTTTAGAGTAGGTATATCATTATAATTTATATACACGATGACATATCAATTTAATATTTTGAAAAAATGAATTTAAGTTACTAGCTGTTAAAGGTACTGTACACATGCTCAACAGAGAAATTTTAAACACAATATCATTACTTATTAAAGTCTATAATTTAAATTTAAATCTTAAGTTTATTTTATTTCAATCAATTATAGGTAGATATTAATTAATAATTGTTGACATTGTATTTAAGAAAAATAAAAATAAACTGATTACAATAAATTAGAGTTTTAATGTAAATCACCCACAAGGCCATGTTAACGATTTTTTTTAACTCGTTAAGTTAAGTTAATATAAGAAAAAATAAGTTAAGTTAAGTTAAAAGTTAACTACAATATTTTTTATAACTTCGTTAAGTTAATAATTAATGAATAAAAAAAATTAACTAAGTTAAAATTAACTTAATTAAAAATTTAATTATTTTTGAATCTATAAGAAAAATAGGTGAAATGAATGACAAATTTGGAATTTGGGTCAAGTTTAGATTTCTGGGCTCACGTGGACAACCATGTAGTATGCTTAGCAATATTTACTGAGGATTTAGGGTGGGCAGTTGATGATTTATCCAATTCACTCCCACCCATTAAAGAAAGGGAGGAAGTTAAAATAGTATAAATACACAAATGATACAAGCTCTACTATTAGGCATAAGCTGCTACACATAAATATTTGGGATATCCATATAAATTATACAGTATAAACACAATCAGTAAAATAAGAGACAAAAGTATATTGTATATGACATACATAAGCACATAATATAATTTATTGATAAATGGTAAAATATACATTTAATATATTTTATACTTACTACATATTATTGTCTTAGTAAGGTATAACTCAATAACTGTATAAATATAACACATAATATTGTAGCCTGTAGGTACTTTTACTTTTTAGTACTTATTTTAATTACATATAATATAATTTTTAGATTTTTTCATGGTTATTATGGATTATAAAAAATAAAAATAAAAATAAATATGGAAACTTGCATGAGAAGTTGTTTTAAAAGTTAAAAATGTTAACCTTTTTATAACTTATAATTAATTAAAACATTGTATAACTTACTAATCTACGTCTAGTGTTTACCATGTTCTATTTTAGAAAAAGACTTATTTGTTTGTATACAGTTCTGAAAATTATTGATGTTTAAAATTTGTCACAACTTGTGAGTACTTAATAAACTAAAAATTAAGAACATAATATTATGGAATACACAAGATTACAAGAATACAAAATCTAAAAACTGAAAAATTACAACAAATAATAATAAATAACTGTGTTAACACTTAACCGAACTGCAGTAACTACTGAACTCGCACTTTAGTAATGAAACAATGGCTAATGGGGAATGAGCAGTATGAATGAGAGGTATAGCAGTCATCAAAATAACATCATCGTGGAGCTTAAATATTTAATATACTATAAACAGTATAAACCCTGGAGTATAAATACTTTGAATCGGAGTGTTAACAAATATTTTGAGAAATTATTTTTTCCCCATGAGTTATTTTAATAATTTCAGGTAATAAGTAATATTGTAATAACGTATTTCTCGGGATGTGTAGCGTATGAGTTAAAATGTCATTAGGTTGATTTATGCCTTGGTTTACAAGAAAACTAATCGAGTACACGAATGTCGCGACCCGTATCGTCATCGTGTATACAATTATATTATTATTTCATATTTGTTAATTAAACAATTTCCCATTTATTTTCTATTATATCTAATATTATATTTCTGAAGTCAACAAAGTTATAAATGAATGGGTTGTATCAAATTTAAAATTTAACTTAATTTTAAGAAATCTGTGTATAATTAACTTGAAGTTAACACGTTAAATATGTAAAAAAATTAACGTATTAAGTTAAAATTAAGTTTCAAAAAAAAAGTAACGAGTTATTTAACTTAGTTAATATTAACTTAACGTTTTAACTTAATTTTAATTTTTAACTCGTTAATGCCCAGCCTTGCCTACCTATATAATATTATGAAAAAAAAAAAATAATAATTAATGTTGTATTCTTAAGGAAACAATATAGGTAACGCATTCGTGTATGATGTACTACGTTATTTAAAAATAGATATATTAGGTGAATATTAGTAGTTAAGTATGTTACACTAAGTTAATAGTTATCTATAACTTATAACAATGGATTTGGAAAACAATTTACATCATTAAATTAAAATTGTAGGTATCTTCTGAGTCAGAATAACATTTTCTAGCAAATCGGCGTACTAAATTGACACCGAAACATATATTAACTATATATAATAAACGATTACGGCGTTTATATTATTCGAACTAGGAACTAAAATATTCGTATACAACACTTGGATAGCACATTTTTAGTGACATTAAATATTTAATTTAACTTTTAGAAGTAAATTTGAAAATCAAATAAATAAAAAACAAACTTACATTTAAACATCGATTCTTTCGGCATTCGTCGGAATCCGTGACGTGTACACTAAGCTACGACGTTACTCTGAAAACGCTCAAGATACATATCTGAAAATTTTGTAATTTGTGAAAAATAACACCATACGAAACGCAGTATATTTTTTGTTCATGTCAGTTTCGTTTAATAAAATACTAAAATGTTTCATCGACCATGTCATTCGCATCGATTTTGACAATTGCCATAGAATATAAATTATAGATATTATATTATACGTCAATATGATGAATCCACGGATCTAATAAAATGCAACTTTTTACATCAAGCAGTTCCGTGTTTAGGAACAATTTGATGGTGTATAGATACTAGAAGCATATATAGGCATATTTATTTTTATGAATCTTTAAGTAAAACTGTGATTATAAATAATTGTAATTTCTGGTTTTTAGAGTTAATTTACAGGTTTATAATAATCACATCAAATCGACAGTACCTACATTTACCGACTATACCAACTAGATTTATAAAATTCCAATCCAACAATTTCACCGAATACCGTCTAATTTAAAATTAATAATAATTAGGTATTTAATATGTTAATTTTAATTGTATCTGGTATATTTTATATTTTATAATCATGTGTGTTTAGAATGAATATTTGACAATTGATATTAATAAAAATTGGTTACATTCAAGATACATATCGTTAATTGTTATATAGTTTTATATGATATTTTTTTATTTTTTACTTATCGTTGATTTCATTTTTTGTATTTTCATACATTGCAGTATATTAAAAATATTATTATGATTAAACGGTGCTAAAATTTATAATATCCCATCTTATATACTTATTATAAAATCATTATCTCCAAGACGAATTATGAATTAATATGTAATATGTAATATTATGTTTTATTATATATAATATATTTTTTCTTTTCATCGAATACTAATTATTTACTTACGAGTGTTTCCACTACGCCAGGAGTAAATTAGGTACTCGTAGAAATTTTAACATAATGTCATATCAGTATTCACAGGTCTATAATTTTATTATACGTCTATAAATTAAAAATATTGAGTATATATAATATATATAACCAACCATTACACTTACACCATTATAATATTTTAAAAAATTTTCTTTTTTTTTTTTTTTATTTTATACTTAACAAAACACTATAAATTTATACTTACCTTAATATTATATAATTCAATACACTATATAGGTAGCGTTTTTCTTATTTGGTTGTAATTCATAAACGAATAATTGTAGATGCATGAAAATTTCACTAAATGTTTATATTCTCATTTTCTATACACCATTCAATTTTGAAAATATTTTGATTTGTTTTGAGCTGTTTACAGACATTTTTAGTTTTCAATTTTTTTAGTTTTTTTTTTTATAATTGTCAATAAAATTTTATTTGGTGGGCCAAAAAGTCTGAAAATTTAATACAAGCTTTCTTATATATTGTTACAACATCAGTTGAAAAATTTTAAAAATACATAGGCACGATTTTTTTTTATAAGCATTTAAAGTTCGAATTTTGACAAAATTTGTCAAAATCTCGAAAATTATAAATCATTGTAATTAAAAAATTATAAAATGTTCAGTTTTTATAACTAAGTGTTGAAAATTTAAAACAAAAATTCTCATAAATAAATCATACTGTAACCAAAAAATCTAAAAACTATATCAACACATTTATTTTTTACAGACATTTTAATTTCAAATTTAGACAAAATTTCATATTTAAACCAAGAATAATGATTTTAGTTATTTTGATATAATTTAAAAATATTATTTGTTGGTATATGAAACTTTTAGAATATATTGTTATATTTTATATACACGCAATGGCATTTTAAAGTATAATTTTTTTGAGAAAAATGAATTTAACCAACTATAGTAAATACTAAATACTAATGCCTAAATACTAAAATTAATTACTTTATTCCCAATAATATCATCAAATACATTTAGACTTAGTAAGATATTATAGACTGACTGACCGTCTTCGCTCAGAATCGTTTTTCTTATTCAATGATATTATATCATTGGATTAAAATCTAACACAATCCATTACAGTGACTCACTTGTAACCTACTGTACAGCAGAGCGACATACACTTACCCGCCCTTTTTATTTTTGTGTCTGTCATCACGTTTTAGGACAGAAAAAATGCTTCGATTTTCTTTAATAGTACCTTTTCTGATAGGAAAGTGAATCTAGTTGGTACTTTGGGGGGTCAAAAGTTAATATTTCCAAGTAGTTTTCATAAACGCCGTGAAAAACAAATGAAAAATTAAGGGAAAAACGGGAATTTTTACGGAAAACCAATTTTCGACAAAATTGATTTTGGTTTTTGGTATAACTCTAAAAGAAATGACCGTAGAGACATGAAATTTTGACCGAATGTTTATATATGCATTTTCTGCACACCATAGAATTTTCAAAATATTCTGACTTATTTTGAGCTGTTAACGGACATTTTCAGTTTCCAATTTTTTTAGTTTTTTTTTCTATAAATGTCAATAAAATTTTATTTGTTGGGTAAAAAATCTTGAAAATTTAATAGTAGGCTTCTAATATATAGTTTCAAAGGCAGATGAAAAATATTAAAAATCCGTAGTCACAATTTTTATTTATAGGTAATCAAAGTTGAAATTTTGACAAAATACGTAAAAATGACGAAAATGTGCCATTTATTTTGAGTTAGAAATTCATAAAAATTTTTCTTTTTAAATCTAAGATTTGAAAATGTAATACAAGATTCCTCATGAGTTTGCCTAATTTTATGAGTAAAAAAAAGTTTATAAGCAAGTCATAATAAATTTTTATGAGCATTTTAAGTTCAAATTTGTACAAGATTAGATATTCACTCGATTTCTCATGTAGCGATTTTCTTATTTTGTTGCAATTCAAAAACAAATAACTGTAGATGCATGAAAATTTCACTGAATGTTTATATAAGCATTTTCTATACACCATCTAATTTTTAATATATTTTGACTGTTTTCAGCTTTTTACGGACGATTTCAATTTTCAAATTTTTTAGTTTTTTTTTCTATTAATATCAATAAAATTTTATTTGTTGGGCCAAAAATAATGAAAATTTAATACAAGGCTCCTGATATATTGGAGATTCCTTTAACTGAAAAAACAGTTGGTGCCGTGCGATTCTGTTGTAAGGAGGTTTTTCTGTATACCTAAGTGGTCCGAAATGTATTAAGCTTGGACATTTTTATTAATTGATTTTGATTTTGACATTTTAAAAGTACCAACTCGATTCACACTCCCACCAAAAAATTTTGAATCTGAAGAGAAAAATCAAAGCATTATTTCAAATATTTATCATGTACACAAAAAGAAAAAAACCCATTGTAAAATCAATACATTCCAGTGATTTCCAGACAAACACAATGTAATATATAAAAAATGTTTATTTACTTTAGTTGATTTTTGTAAAAAATATAATGAGATCACACACAATGCATTAAAAATAAAACAATCAACAATGTACAAAATATTAAAGTTAGCACATAATATGACTATGGATACAAATAAATTATTATAATAAAAATTTCATATCTCAAACAGATAAGCTTTACCTATCAAACATTAAATAAATAATTTGAATAATAATAAGTATAAATAACAAATCAACTATTCATGGCCTCTTGTATCTGAAAAAAAATATTTTTATATAATATTACCAATACATTAGTTATAATAACATGTAAGATTGTTTTACATTTTAAACTTATATTTACAATAAATATTATGAACACTAAATGGGTTTTTTTATCCAAAACATAGATATTTTGACACATTGTTATTTACTTATACAATATTATAACAACTATAAACTATAACTATACAATTTAATACCACTATACCAGGGCATATTTAGTTTTAAACTTTAGTACATTTTAAAAATTAATAAATTAAATATTATCAATGTTATACATTATATTGTGCAAAAATTGCATTTTTCAATACAATTCAATTATCTAAACAATTGAAACCAAAAAATTATTCTGTTTAAAATCATAATAAATTATTATATAATAATATAAAAATAGATAATTTTCTATATTATCAAAGGTGATTTTAACGAATTTATATTTATGAATGAATAGATAATAATAACATTATAGCTAAAACTCAAATCTCAATTAACATTGGATTACCATAACTGTGGCAATTTTATAACTTCAAATTAGTAAAGATAGTTAAGGGGATTGCAAATAGACAGTGTTTAAGGAGTTCAAAATACGCAGTTTTAAAATTGTATGCATGCTGGTTTTGTAAATGTGTGCGTGGTAAGTGATCATTAGTGTGTATAAATAAAATAGAGAAGCGCTCCCCTACGTACATGTTTTATGCACTTTTTGTCAATCCTACCCATAGACCTGATAATGCGATAAGACTTCTGAAAACTGATTTGAATTTGTTAATATGTCTATTTTAGATTAATCCGGCCACATTTAAATATACATAATTTAATTTTTGAATAATCAACATTTAAATTTTTATAAATTTTAAATATTCAAACAAAATGAAGGAACAACATTTTTTAAAAGTGGCCTGCTCGATCACAAGTAGAAATTTTAAGGAATTCAATTATCAGAATTCTTATCACGTAATCAGGTTCATTGGTATGATAAACAAGAGATTGGTACATTTTGGTTGAAATAATTGTCCGTTTGCAATGTAACATTGTATAGTAAAGATATAATTAAAAGATAACATTAATAAGACGTATCTAATAACAGGATACAGATACATCTTATTGACTTTAAAATAATAATACAATTTATGTCATATGGGTGGCAATGAATGGCACTTAGACAGTGTAAATGAAGCAAAACCACAGTTACATACAAATTTGTCTTATTATTAATATATAAAAACATTCATTAAAATCAAATAAGAATATTACTTGAATAAAAAATTTTAAAATAGTTTATTGGAAATAATTATTATTACCCGATTAAATCCAATATTAATTCACTTTCAGCAAAACTTTTTGCACTATTAAAGGATAATATTACATTTTTCAACCGGTCTAGATTTGAAAGGCCGATACTATGTAGAATTGTATTAGTTTTTTTATAATGCACTGACATAAGCATTTTATCCAATACATAATGCAGCCAGTATATATTTGTGGCTGGTTTAAAAGATTCCCATTGATCACTATATGAAAATAATTTAAAATTTAACTATTAAATATAATAAATAATCAAACATAATGCTTACTTAGTTTCTTTTCTCATCATACGATAAATATCAAATTGATAGTCACCAACTGAAGTAAACAATTCTGTATCTTTAGCAAGATCATTATATATATGATTGGAATTATATGTCATTCTACTTAAGGTGTAATCAATTATTGTTATCTGTCAAAATAAGTGAATAGCATATTTTATTGTAATCAAGGGTTTAACATTTTAGAGTATAAGAGTAGTAGGTTATACAATTTTTTTAATTAAATTTAGGATAGAACAGAGAAAAAAGGGGCGTCTTTTTATTTATATTGTTTGGAGTTTTATGGATAGAAATATAAACTAATCTATAAATCAACCTAAGGCCAAAATGGGCTTATACAGTTGATGATATTACGACAGCAATCTATAAGTATTATTCATACAATTTAATTGGTATTTCAATGATGTAAATTAAAATATGTTTTGTTGTTTGTAGATACTATATTCATTAAATTACCAAAGTGTTATAGATTGGACCATAAGAATAATAATAACCATAATGGTTTTTGTATTAGCAAAAATTAAGTTTGTACAAACAATGTTTTATAAAATATTAATTGCTAGTAATATAAAAATTATCAAAATTCTTTTTCACAAATAATATAATAGATGTCCAACAGGCTTCACAGAATCAAAAATGTCGTTCATTTTGTTGTCTTATCACAATAATAATGTTATTAATCAAAAATGTAAATGCCTACGCTATAATTAACTGCAAGTTACTAACGCGAAAAAAGTGACAAAAAATTTGAAACATTGAGGAAATTATTATAAACTCTTAGTAAAATATGTAATATCATATTCACATAAGGGCATAAGGCATATTAATTTTATAAGCGTTCCAGTTTGTAGGATTTTCGATTTCGAGTACTGAATTTGATAGCCTACCGACTACCACACAGAGAAACATTATTGTCTAGCATGAGCCACATCTGTATAATTTACTTTTTGTCAACAAGACTATTCTCATCATAAATAAAACATTTTATCAAATTGCATTCTACCCTGAAAAATATCTATAGTTGTGGATGTATTCCAGGTGGCAATGCAGTGACTGTCATTTTTTTTATGCAATAACAAGTTATTATTATTTAATGTTATATACCTTAATTCCCCGTGATGGTACATCGAAATGTTTACCCTCCAATTCATATGCTATTTTCTTGTTTGAACATTTTTTTATTAAAATGTTACCAATATGTAAATCACGGTGTTCAAATTTGTATTCTTCCTCAGCTACAGCTAACCCAAAAACAATCTAAAAAACAATACACTTTTCCATATAAGATTAAATAAATCCATAGATCACAGATTGAATATAATATTTTCATGTTATATATATAAATATAGCTAACTGCTTGCCAACCTTGTAGGATTATATCCTACAAAAAATGCTATTTATATTACAATACATACTCATTACTGTAATTATTATTATTTTGGTTACCATGAAAATTATAAATAGTTATAGTCGTTTATGAATAAATAAGTTTTAAAATTTAACACAATTTGAAATGGTAGCATAATAATAATTTTTTGTTATTAATAAATAAGTATTTTTTGTTGATTTAAATGAAAAATAACATACCTGTAAAAATGCAAATAATGATTGATCAGCCGAGTTGAAAATAAAACTTTCTACATCAATACCACCATTTTCCATTTCCAAAATCATAAACATTTGATCCTTTGGCAGTATGTCAGGGTTATCGTTATCAGAACCTAATTTATAGCATGATATTAATACATTATTTAAGAACTTAAAAGTAATTTCAATAAGCACATTTAAAAAAATTGTCTTTATTTTTAATTAAAATGTTATGTGACAAATTTATTTTTAAGTTTAAAAGGTATACATATGTAATGGTAAAATTAATACTGGGTATAAAAAATGGAGAACATTTTCTTTATATAGTCGACTAATGACTATGATTGATGGATGGGTTCCATTTAGTCTTAAAATGTTAAAAATGTTTGCTACCCTCAAAAATGATAGCTAGTTATGTCACCAAAAAAACTAACATAAACCTTGAATAAATTTTACCTTTATCATTGTCATATTGTTGCCAGTAATTAATCAAAATACTAGGATATTTTCCTTGAACACAGGAAACACGTTTGAGTTTACAAAATGAACTTGTTTGATTCAAATTACTTTTGTTCCACAACTTATTCAACTCAGTAGCTATTACAATTTCACTATAAACTTCAAACATTTTCTTCTGTGGCTCACTATTAATATTCACTTGACCTTCTATAGGTATGATTTTGACAATAGTACATCGATTTCCACGTGAATAACTAAATACTTCGCCATATACACCTTCTCCAACCTTTTTCCATTTATTTGTATACCTTAAAATAAAAATGCTGGAATAATAGACAATAAATCAAACATTATACTTACTTTGGGCTTAACCATGATTCAAAAGATATTAATTCTTGTTGATGACACACTTCAAAAATGTAACTTCTGGCTTTTTGGTTTTCAAGATCTACACAAATATATATTTAATAAACTTACAAAACCTAACTTTTTAACATTTATTATTTTAAAGTTTGAAAGCATGTGATTATTGTGATTATGACTCTTCAAATTATATTCTTATATAATGGATTAAGTAATAGTTAAATAACTAAAATTTTCTTTTTGTAATGGTTTACAGATTTAGTTTATAAAGTGTAAGAAAATTTCATTGGAATGTGCTTATAGAAAGAATATATTCTTAGCCAAATACCTATAATTTATAACTAACACTAACACGAACACAACAAAAATAAATATTTTAATTACCAGTAGAAGTTATTTGCA
The DNA here is from genome assembly GCA_027563435.1 of Nasonovia ribisnigri. Lineage (NCBI taxonomy): Eukaryota > Metazoa > Arthropoda > Insecta > Hemiptera > Aphididae > Nasonovia > Nasonovia ribisnigri. The sequence goes on from JANEHU010004749.1 coordinate 11,785, forward strand.
AGTTTTGGCTGGAACTGCATATTGAATTTTTAAAAATATTTCTTTGATCTAAATGTTGGTAAATACTGGTATCTGTAAACAACAAAATATATTACTAGGAATTGTAATTTTCATAATGATTTACAATTTTAACTAAAAAAAAATTTCATTGGAATGTGCTTAAATTTAGAAAAATTTACTAGCCAAATAACATAACATGAATACAACTAAAATAAACATTTAATTACCAATAGAAGTTCTATCTAAGTATCTCTGGTTAAAACTGCAAGTTGAATTTGTTAAAATATTACTTTGATCAAAATTTTGATGAATACTAGTATCTGCAATCAATAAAACATATTAGAATTTACAGTATTAAAGTACCAATTCAATTATATGAACATTACTTATAGATTGCCGTCGTAATACGTCATCAACTGTATAAGCCCATTTTCGTCCTTTGGTGAAATTTATAGATTCATTCATGTTTCTATCCATAAAACCCCGAACAATTGAAATAGAACGCCGCCACTTTTTGCCCGGTTCTAAATGAAAAACTGTTGTGTTTTCCTCTGTCAGAATGGTCTCTAACTGACTGGACTCTTCAATTACATCCAAGCTTTGAAACCGAGCAGCATATCTCTTTCGCCGTGGCATGAATACAGATAAATTTGACTCGTTGATTTCTAATATGTCATATGTGTCATTTTCACTATCAGAAATATTTATCTGATTTTTAGTACTGGTTTTTTCTTCACCTTTGAGTGAAGCCATATGTGTTTTCAACTCAAGACTTTTGTCATTTAATAATAGATTATTATAATCAACATTCTCTTTCGTATGTAACACATCTGTACAGTTTTGTTTATATATAACAGTATCTTGTTCCAAACTAGATGAACTTTGTAAAATAGAAGAATTATTTGAAATAATGTCATGTTTGTGGTTTGATGTGTCGAGAGAGATATCTAATGTATGATCAAATTTGCCATGTAAACTTTTCTCTTTAATAGATTTATCACACTGCTCAAATTTATCATCAATTATAATATCAGAAAACTTGGTTGTAACATCTAATAAAATCAGAGATTCAGAATCTTGTGAACAATCAAATTGTTCATTGTCAGATTGAAGTCCAATGTTTTCATCAAATGGTATTAACACAGTTTGATTATTTTGAGCATATTCACTTTGCTTATTATTGTCAATTCGGTCCAATATATTAAGCAATCTTAAATCGAGTTGGTCTGCAGATGATACTTTTGAATAGTCCTGGTTTAAACTGTATGAATTACTAGAATATTCATTTGTTACCTTCTTCTGTATCGTGCGAGTTAAGTTCTTACATGGAGAAAAAGTTCTGTATTGATTAAGATGAAGTAATTTATGGTCTTCATTGTTTCCGTTGGGTTTATTGACAAAATCTTCATCATTTAAACTATTTACAGATACATACTCAACACTTGGTAACCTATTATCTTCAATCGCTTCACTTTTATCAAGCTGATAACATGAATTAAAGGAATTGAATGAAGAATTTGCACACTTAGACAGATATTTATCGTACAATATACAAGGTTGACTTTGATACTCCTCAATAGTTCCTTCTTTTATATTTTCAATTGTTATGATGCTATTCTCTTGGTTTGAATTAGAACGATCTAAAGACAACATACTATGATCAACCTTTTCAGATGAACTAATATTGAAATGTTGTAAAGATTGAAATGATATGTTATTTAAATTGGATAATTGTAATGACTGCTTCTGCGGTTCTAATGGCTTCAATTGTTTAGTTTCATAAGTTAAAACTGGCTCAAAACTACACATGTTTATATGTTCCTCTGAAATCATAACATCTAGATTTCTCCCTTTTTCTAAATTAATAGATTCTTCATCACAAAAAATATTCATAACTTTTTGATACCAATTTGAGTTTTTTTCTTTTGAGCTGGAATTTTTCTTTTTTTTAACTCTATGTAGTCTATTAGGGCTGTTTAAAAGCTGATTGTTAGATGTACTATTTTCTGAATATCTGTTTTTTGATGGTGGAAAATGAGAACTAGATATTTGAATAGACTCATCAAATGGGTTATTATATTCATAATTTATTTTCCTTAAAATATTAGAATTATTTGAATGTGAATGTTCTAGTTGCAATGGATGTTCTGAAGAATTAAGAGTATTGACGGCATGCACCAAATTTTTCTTTAATTTAGTTTTCTTTCTTTTTTTTGAAGACATACTATTGAATTTGTTACCATGGGCAAACAACATAGATTTCTGTAATGGAGTTGAACATTGTTCTTTAGACAAAACAAATTTGTTTTTTAATTTCTTGATCGAGATTGGTGTAACTCCTGTAAATAAAAAATATTAACTATATTAAAAACGTTACAACTATTACCTAAATTAATAAATGTTGTATGACTGCAATACTTTGTTTTCATAAATAAAATATCTTATGAAATAAAATAGTAAAAGATTTTCCATTAACTATACCAAACTAAAATTTAAAAAAAAAAAACTTCGAGCAATGATCGCAAAATTAAACATATAATGGTATTACAAAAATGCTACACCCAAATGCGCTAGTATATTATAATTAAAATAAAATATCTACTTAACATACATCTTTATATTTCCTACTGATACACATTTTATCTTTACATCACCCAGTGATAATATAATTAACCCAATGCTTTTATGGGTAACAACAGTTTAGTTGGTTGAGTCTCATTTGTGATCTATTATAGCAACTTCGCCAAGTAAAGTATATTTATAGATTAATAATCAACTTTTTTAAATGCTTATAAAATAATTTTATTGTTTATTCTCAATCGAATTCAATCATATTTCATATTTTTATCTCATACCTTTTGAAGTATTAGCAATATTTAAATTTTCCTTTTTCTTTTGAGCACTTTTCAACAATAGTTTTTTCTTTTTATGATTACTATCTAAATTATATTCTGTATACCTGAAACACAAATTCAATTATTATATTTAATGTTAATGTATGTTTATATGTGGTGAATCTAGAGGGAGGGGCTTAGGAGCTGAAGCACCTACCGTTCCACATAGACTTTTTTATTATTATAAATTACTTAGATATCATTTATTACGTAGAACTAAACATATCAATTGTAGACTTCAGATAAAGACTACTACCTACCAACAAATAGGTAAAATTTGTTTTTAACCCAAAATTGACATTGATAAGTAGGTACTTGAGTAGCTTTATTATCCACATAACACCCACCATAAAAAAATCCTAAATTCACCAATGGCAACTATCAATAAAAATTTAAAAAAATATCATACAATAAGTATACCAACTATAGTCAGCTTCCATAATATTAAAACAATTAAATTAACAAATCGGTATAATTTATTGTTTTAATAGTTTCAAAGCCAACAATTAGATTTAATATTCAAGACATAACTCACCTCTTTTTCGTACTCAAATTATTTTTATGACCATTCAAAGTAGAATGTAAATGTATTGACCACCCACCAATAGAATGCTTCTCATCTTCATATTTTTTTTTATGTTTATGAGGCTTGTACATTGTAACTGAACCACTTGATTCAGGTGAAATAAATGTTGTTTGTGGAACATCCTCAATACCCAAACATTTGTCAAAATCATCATTTAATTCATCATTCCACAGTGAATTTTGTCCTAAGAGTTGGGTTCGTCTAGGCTTCCCGTAAGTCTTCACAACTTTAGAAATATTTGATCCCTGAGCCATTTTGTCAGTTTTTTAAACTGCTAATGAGTAAAAATTAAAATACATATTTAATTATTGACTATTGTCCATTAATAAATTATAAACATTTATATAAAATATGACACATGTATTGATTAAAATTTAAAATGTTAATAACAATTTTTATAGATGATATATGAAGCAATTGGGAGGGTAAGTGAGGTTGTATGGAAAACAAAAGAATTTTGGTGGTACAGTATACTCAGTCTCCTATAAGAGTAACATGATACACTAATATTTCTTAGGTTTGGTCAGAATACATCTATTGCTTAAATCAATTTTTTTTCATCAGCCTTCGTTATTAAATGATCGTATGAAGAAAAAAATTACTTTATCGTATTCATCTTAGTAAAATACTTGGATAAGGCAGAGATATTCAAAGCATTTTTTTTTTTCATTCCGCAACTACTGTGTTTACAATAGGCTTATTGATCTGATTACTTCTAAAATATTAAGAAAAAAAAATTTAACTATACAGCCATACAGGTGGTAATAATTATGACTGTGACTTTGTAAAAAATAGATAGCGGAGTGCGCATATACACGTGAATAATGAATTGCAACAAATATCAATTATTTTGTTTGTTTTTTTTTTAAAAATATCAATATTTTACTTAATTATCCAATAAAATTTCTGAAAACATATTTAAATTAGTCAAAATTTAATTTTTCAATTTCAATATTAAAAACATTAATTTTAGAATTCAAAATATTCAAAATTTAATTTTGATGGATTAATGAGTTCAATTTAAAAAAGTAGAAAATTGTTTTCAAGACAACTTCATGACGAATTCAAATATGTTTTCAGTAGTTTTATCCAATTGGCAATGACTATCTGGAAGGTACAGTTGGCATAAGATAGGTCTATTTTGGTTAGAAAACAGAGAAGGACTCAAATTCCCTTCACAAAATAATATTCCCAGTAACAAGCAACAACCATAATAATTAAAAACATCGTCCAAGTCAGTAAAAAGTATCACTTACCGATTAATGAATTTTCAATGAAGTCACTGAGTACCTCCGAGTATGCCGACTTGACTTTGTGACTTGTGCTTTTTCATAGACGATGTTTGTACCCACCACCACTATAACAGTAATGAGAACAAAGAACAATTTACAAGGATAATTTAATAGAAAAAAATGGGGGACTGAACTATTGAACTAGAGAGTACGAGACATTTAATTAATATATATCAAAAATTCAAAATATTAAATAATTCAAATCTCAACGGTGAACGGACAATGATGACTGATAAGAATATAAGATATAAATTGTTCGAAGCACGGGCCAAAAGCCGTTCTCTAACAAATGATAAGGGAAAAAAAAAATAATCTCATACCAACACTACCAACCGATAAAAATATCAATGTTCAAAATAATAATTTAATATCAGTTTTAGTGCCAGCCTGTAGTAAATGTATTTTTTTAAACCAAAAGTTATTACCAAAAATATAACCAAAACCGCGAAAACGACTTGTTTATAAAATATAGTAACCAGGTTACATTTGGTTAAGCGCGAAAACACGCGTTGTATCCAAGGTTTATAGTTACTACAGGTTGCCTCATAGTCATGTAAACAAACTCAAACCCACTGCACCATTCCCGACCAAGTGACGTCATTGTCGTACAAAATCGGCGGCGGCCTGCCCGAGGCTCCATATTCTATAAGTTAGTGGTGGGAATTTCAACTCACTTAGATGATTCAACTCATTCAACTCAACTCACTAGAATGAGTTGAATCACCAAATCAACTCTCAACTCTTAACAATTCTCAATTGATATATAGTTCCCCAATTCTCCCTAAATCATATTGTTAATTGATTCACAAGCCACAGCTACTTAAGCAGTTCAATAATAAATATACTATTATAGTATGATATGGTGAACCACTTAAGAGTTAAGTGTATACGGTTACAGTATACCTACACTCGTTATTTTAAATTTTAAAACTTTCAAGTCTTTTGAAAATATTGCATTACATTATTTGATGTAATTTTAAAATTTTAAGAAAATTAAATTTTTTTTATAAATGTTGTATTGCTATTAAGACATCAAATTATGTAAAAAAAATATTTTCAAAAGACTTGATAATATTACACTATTACAGTGACTTACTAAATAGCAATAATGTACACTAATATAATAACATTACACCATTATAGTGACCTTACTAAATAATAATATAATCTAGATAGTAGATATCTTCTTTACAAATTACTATCTTCTACAAACCTAAAAATAACCAAAAATACCATCATGTAGCATTTTAATAAAACTATCAAATGATAAAGCTTGAAAAATATTGGCAAGTTGTTTATTTCACTATTAGCTTAGACACATATTTAAAAAGTGATCCAATAAGTTATTTATTTCATTATTAGTTTAGACACATTATATTTAAAAAGTGATCCATTATGAGTAAGAGTGTTGCGTGGGATTATTTTAAGTTGGATAATGAAAAAATAAATGTTCGTTGTGGTTTGTGTCACAAATAACCACGGTTTAATATATACGGTTTTATAATTTCTATACGTTTCAATTCAGATTCGTTCATATTGTGACTTGTGAGTTGTGGTAGCACTGGTTAGTGGTTACCGAGTCATGCGAATTGTGAGTTGCTGATTCGGTTCACACTGATTCAACTCATTCAACTCACCTTAGTGATTCAACTCTTCAAATCAAACAACTCATGAACTACACACCTCTATAAGTATTTCGTCGTACAATTTACACTATTTCTCTCTGGAAAGTTTTTTTTTCGAGTGTACCATTTAGAATATGTTTTAAAACACCTATATAATATAATATTATACGCATTTTCTATTTTTATACCTGATAATGGCCTTTTTTTTTTACAATACCTAATAATATTTAATGATATTTTGTTATTATATTTGTAATATATTATTATAAAGAATAAATTACATCAGCCATATTTACTAAGTCAAATAGTGTTTAAAAAGTACCCTGTGTGACTTTAAAGGAATACCTAATACGTTTAATTTGTAATATATAAAATAATAAAAACATTATCTTAAAAATAGTAATTTATTTTTTATTTTATTAAATGAGAAAAAATCAGTCATGGTATGGTACATTTCAATAATTTATAATAACAATGCATAAAATTACAAGAGAATATTAATTGATATTTTTTACAGACTATAATATTATAAAATGCTACTATTAATACAAATTATTTTAAGATAGGATGTTTGACATAATTTTTAAGCCATAAATTATAAAAAATTGAGTCAAAGTAAAGTATATTTAAATTTGTTATACTTAATAATAATAAAAATAATAATTGAAAAATGCTTATCATAATACATATTTGCTAATGACTTAATAATAAAAAAAAAATTGTCACAGAATAGTTAATTTAAAACTAGTGTTACATAATAATAAGTATAAAGTTCTGATAAAAATAAAATATTAAAATTTAAAAACCAATATTATGCCCTATGTCATCAGCCTTTTAAGTTTTTTCATTTTCTGTAATTGTGCTTTTGCTTTTCGTTTTTTAATTAATAAGTTTGAATGTTGGTTTAAGTATCTCATCCTAATAAAAACAGTGTAAACTGTAAAGGCAAAAGTGAAAAGGCTAAAGAATAAAAGAAAGCATGCTATCCATATCCCATGCTTTTAATGCTTATCATAGTGTAGTAAGTACGACGATTACGTCACGGCGCAAAATACCCCCACTCCTATTTTTTCAATATTTCTTAAATGAGGCAACCTTTAGTATCTATAAACCTTGTAATGTATCATCTTTATTATCTATGGTATTAATGTACTTTTCTCTATCACCTGTTGATTAATCTTGTGAGTAATTAGTATTAATTAATTCAAATTCAAATTCAACCTCCAAATTACAAAAAATGGCTTTTAATCATTTACTCGACCACAATTACGCACTTAGTAGTAAGTATTATTTATTTATATATTACATTTTTATTGACTCAACATTACTTTCAGATAATGAAGATTATATAGATTCGGAAATTGTAGTAGTTGAGGAGGATGAAGATTTAGATGTCATTGTTCAAGAGGAGGAAGATGATTCAGATGATATTGCAGATGAAAACAACGGTATTTTATAAATTATGAGATGTTTAAAACAGAAAAACATAATTTATGTGCATATAACTTACAATTTATAAGTTCATACTCGCAACTTCTATTTATTATTTTTTTTGTTTCATAATCAAATTTGAAATTTATAACATTTATATAAATAATTTTACTTATTCAAATCACTAACAGTATACTTCTATGGTTATATTACTTCTGTAGTTGTGTAGGTAATATATTTGTTTAATTTTAATTTTTAATACCTATTTCATTTACAAATTACGACACAAACTTGAAACTTATACAACAGAATTATAAAATATTAAAATGTATTGTTTAACGTTTACTGTTTAGTCATAACAGTTAGCACTTAACAAGTTATAATGTAAAGCATAAGTTATATAGAAATTATAAATATAATTATTAAAATTACATACCAATAAATAACATAACAATTAGTAATTAGTGTTGTAATTATCTTTAAAACAGTTGAAAAAATCATTTAATAAAAACATATATAATGCAACAATATCTATAATAATGCTATAATACAATTGGTAATTAAATTAATATGACAATATAAATCTTTAGATATACAACGCCAGAGAGCAGAAACCTTCATAGTTTTACCTGGTGCAAGAATAAACTCCAAAGTATTTGTGGACAATATAAAATACAGATATTATAAAAATGGTGCTAGGAACAATAAAACGTAAGTACAACTGATACTTATGATATTTAGCACAAACCGATGTACTAATCTACAAAGATCTCAATATAAATGTTTCATTATTTACTTATTTGATGTAATATTAGTTATCGTATTACTATTACCTATGTAGATATTTAATCTGTGAAAATCAGAAAAATATGGCTGTGTTTTGTCCATCAACAGCTTGGGTTAGGTCTGAAGATGTTATAAAAGGTAAAGGTACAATAATGACCAGACTCCCACACAACCATTTACCTCCGAATGTGGACAATCCAATGGTTAACTTAAGGCGTTCTATTGGTTTGGCTGGAACGAGCACTGGCAATTTAGCTACCTCCATTAGGCAGATATATAACCAAGAAGTTGTGTTGTAAGTACTTTTTGGATTAATATCATATATTTGCGCACTTGTTCTACAATTATACAATTCTTACAATTACCATTACAGTATCTTGAGTGAAGACACAGTTTATGATCTGAGTTAATAAGTATCTGTTCATTACAAGGGTATTATAATACATTTTTTAAAACTAGAGGGAAATACTCCTAAAGTTATTGATAAATTATAAATAATAAATATAGGATAATTCTGTAATTCTACAATTTTTATTTAAGATCCCAAAGTTTGTCGACAAAACTATTTGATTTTATATTATTTTCTATGTCAGCACCAACAGTTGGGTGATGGTGTTATTTGTTGAGCAGTTATTAATCAACTATAGCAACAATGTATTTAGATTCTTTGTATTAATTGAAGACTTACTGTTATTCTAGAGAAACTATTGATAATTGAAAATCAATATTATTTGGAAATAGACCAAGCTCGCAGGAATCTCCAGGTGATTCTCTAAACAAAATATATACCAGACATAATATATAAGTTATAAGATTAAATATAATTTCAGATCAGATGTCATCTATCTCGTGTAGATAGATCAGAAGTCACCAGCAAAATACAAGGATATATAAATCAGTTAAGTGCAAATGGTGATTTATTATCTTTTTTGAGGACAGCAGGCCATCTGATGGATGGTTATTACAGAAAGCAAGTTCGATCTTAACCATTGGTAAACTTATGATTTGTATTTTATTTTAATACCTACAATTATGTTAACTCATTATATTTTATTAGGATCAGTAATGAATGTGTCAAAGTTAAACCCAGTAAATTTTATACTTTTATATAACCTATTTAGGTTAAATATGACTTAAAATAATTTTATTCATAACCCTTTTATTTTTATAAAAATTGGGTATGAAATACTGAGTAAATAGTTATAGGTTACGCCTATTTAAATATTTTTTTTTGTATTACTACTTATATAATATCACTGTATAAGAAAAACGATTCTGATCGAAGACCTATGATATTTCTAAGCATATTTAATGATATTATTGTAAATAAAGTAATTTATATAATATAACCTATTTACATGGAACCTTGTTTTAAATTTTCAATCATTAGCTATAAAAGTTGACATTATACACATTTTTAACTACAAAATAATTTTTTGACAACTATAGAAAAAAAAATATAAATTATTATAAAAATGTCAAATATTTAATGTACACACTTATTTTTTGTTTAAAGAGCTTTAAAAAAAAATGAGAAATATTTATAAATGTTTAGATTTATGTTTACTTGACTTACCTCAAGCATGTTAAAATGGTGAGAGTCATGCCAGATTCAACAATTAATTTGCTTCACTCAATGATGATTATACATACTATACTCTTTCCCATTTTTATAAAATTGTATTCAATATGTATTCCAAATCCAATTATCTGTCAGTTCTACACCATCTTTTAGGAAATCACTTGTTAGTTGTTACGGGTGTGAAGTGCTTGGGGTCCACACACATTTTACCACTGAATTTCCATTACTATCAACCATATTTCAATACCCAGTTTGATGGTATTTACAATTCAGTCATTACTGTCCGGAAATGTAGCAATAACCCAACGTTTTTTGTTCTGTCTCTATGGCAATGCATACAAAACTAATAATTAACTGACTATAAGGGTTAATACAAAAGTTAAACTAAAAAAAAATTATCTTAGACACCATAATTGTCTATTCTCAAACGACAAAACCATTTTATATTTACAATTTTATAATTACATGCGACATGCCCGAAATGTTGACTAAAGAGTAGACCAATATGTGTATAATAATTACCTGTTAAACAGCTGGATGAGACGAGAATATTATCCACTAATGCACTTAATTTCGTTTCGTTTAAACAATTAACAAATAAACACGTTGTAAAAATATATTAAACTGTTTTAAACAGTAAAACCATGGCTAAATTATTTAGCCATGAATAAAACAAGTACCTTAACTCAATATGCTCGTCGTATGATAGCAAAAGGCGGTTAAAGAAAAAAAAATATGTAGGTAATCTGGTAATTGGTAATATTGTAAATACCTATAAGTATTATTATATTAACAATAATGGGTATAGTACCATTGATTAAATATACTCTATATATATATATTATATACTATTAAATATAATATATATATTGTATATTTAATCAATGATAGTACTATAGTCATTATTCATTACTCATTAGTCGTATAGAGCAGTGAAGTATAGATTCGTGACACCGCACTACCACAGTCTACGTCGGGATAATATAAATATTATATAATATTATACCTTCCGCCGGCCACCAAGACTGCAAAGCACAATAACCTCGGGCTGCGGCTTCGGCTACCCCGAAACAGAAAACCAATGCTTGTATCTATAATAATGACTAATGACCACGATTAAAGTCTAAAGATATCTTTAATCGTGCTAATGACTAATGAGATATTATTATAATTATTTGGGACTTGGGTTTATTTTTGAACTTATAAATAAACTATAGAGTATTATTAAACGCATAAACAAGATTATTCCAATACAACAATAATTACTGAACATTGCATGAATGATGAATGTTTTGTGGCATTTCATACCAATTATGACACTAATTAACAGTTATAACATTTAAATAATATGTCTTGCAATAAATAATATCTTTATGGAAAAATTATACAATATTGCATTATTGTTACTTACTGCTTAGTACTTTGTAATATTTTTATATGATCGAAACTTTATTATTTATAATTAGTATTCGATACTGATACAAATACAAATACATAATACACAAAATAGAATTAATGATAATGTTGGTAATGTTGGTAATGTCTTTATGGTGCATAATGGTACAGGGAATTTATGTTTTAGTATTGGTAAACACGATCTGATAAATTTTTTCTTTTTTTTCCCGATTTCTTATCAGCTGTAAGAGAACGGCTACACACCACGGCTTTAGATAGAATGGTTACGCGACGACGTATGTTAAGCTTACTGACTAAGTGACTACGCAATGTACTCACATGAATTGACTGACAGTTAGTGCCATCTAGCGTTGACTTCTATATGTTTTACTAAATCGTGCTAAAAACAGTTATTTTGTTTTTGGGTATCTCAAATCTCAATTATTCACTGACTGTTTCACTTTAATTAAGTATTAGGTATTAACTAATTTTGATAACTTTTTTTTTGTTTCTTGATTAGCCAAGTATGAATATTGCATTATTACCTCATTCGCATTGTAATATACATTACAAATATACTGGTCAATATTTCACTTCTATGTTAGAACCTTCTATGTTCTATCTAAAGCCGTGCTACACACTGACTCTCGAAGGAGTAAGATTATGGACTGGAGTACTGGACAGTGGACACGAGATAAATTATCTCAGATAATTATTATGGTTACGAAATGTTACACGTTGGGCGGAGTACGCGGGAATTTGCCTTTGTATCGCTACTAACGCCATCTATCCGGGTGTCTTATAATTTATAGACATAATGTAACCCGACGTACCGCACTGACCGTCGGGATGGTAAAATATTAAATGTCAAATTGAAAACGCTATTATATTAGGTATGGTATAGCAACTTAAGCGACTTAAATTGACTTAGGCCTCTAAAAACATTACAATATATCAATCAACAAAAACTGCTGTAACAGTTTACAAATAATAAATGAAATGATAATATTGTTATTTATGTATACATTATATTATAATAGTATAATATAGTATAATACATTTAGGTACACTTTCTCATTGTACAAAAATACGTATACCCACTAAGAGTATGCTATTTTCCAAATATTTTTCTTTAATTTCTTTCACCAAGTTGTTTTTATGGACTTAGATGATATTGAACCATCTGTAGTTGATCCATGTTTGGTTTTAACCAGGGCTTAAAAGTCAAAACCGTTCTCAATAAAGTGGGTAATCGGCTCCGGTAGAAGCCGAACATTTTTGAAAACCGGTAACCGTTTCTTTAAAGATATTTCAAACATAAGATAACCGTTAATCGTTTAAAAACCATTGATAAGATTTTTTGATAATCAGTTACCGGTTTTTAAAAATCATTTTTTTCAATTTTTTAATCAAATTTTTAAAACAGTTTATTTAGGCCATTCGTGGGTTGATACACAACTATAATTATTACAAAATGAAAAACTTAATATGCTTTAATTTGGTAGATATCCTTCAATTTAAATATTTATTTTTTCAAACTGCTTTAAAGTGTAAATTATGACTGTATTTATAATATTATATAGTTATACACTTATACCAGTTATACCTAAATATATATATTATGTGATATTCACAACAGATAAACAATACTCGACGGCAATTAATTGGGGAAAAAATTTTTAAAATAGCTGGAAAATTAAATTCAACTATAATGTAACCATGACATACCTAATTCAAGTATTAAATTCCACGAAAAAACCGTTAATTTTTTTGTCGGGAATAGGTTTTGGTTATAAAACCGGGATTGAAAATACTAGGTAACCGCTTGGATGTTAATATTTAGATATTTACCATTTTACCTTGATTACCGATAACCAATAACCGCTTCCAGCATTCCAAAACGAAAAGAGATTATCGGTTTTCGGTTATCAAATTTACGGTTTAATACCAGTTTTCGTTACAAACCGGTTACCGGATTTAAGCCCTGGTTTTAACCATAAACCATGAAAATTATACAAGTTAAGGTATTTTGTCTGTAATGCATTATGCAAGTGTACTTGGTAGTATTAAAAGCACTAATCTACATTCAGAATGATACAAAATTGAAGTACCTATAACTCACCAGTGTAGCATTTTAAATTGTAAGTCTTTGTATATTTTTCTAAAAATTAACTATTAAGAATATTTTATTTTAAAATTACATTTCTAGCATTAGTTACACAACTGGCTATGGGCGCATTTTTAAACTACTCAGAACACATAATTGTAAGGAATGCAGAAAAAATATTATGCATATTAATGACTAAGATTTTATAGGTAGTTCAATATAAATTCATAAATTAAAAAAATTATAATACAATTTGGTTCTACTAATTATTTTGATATAGTCATATCATATAAACTTATCTTAAAATACTTGATAATGAGTCATTAAATAGTTATTGGGTACCTATTCATAATATATTAAGGATTTCAGCTTTTTGTTTAATTTTAACCACAATTAGCGTAAGCAAAATATTAATTATAATAGTTTGAAAGTTTGAATCAATTAATGGAAATTGTATAGAATATACTATAGGTACCTATTATACACAAAAATGACCCATTGATTCAATATGTAATGGGAGCCATATGATTGGACTCAATATGTTTTATATATCATTATTTAAACGTGTACCTATTACTTACATAACATATTATTTTTATATGTACTTGTATATTGATTTATAAATACTTCATATTTTTGTAAAATTGACGTCAGGCGTTGGAATTATAAAACAAATAAAATAAAATAAAATATAGGTACTTACAAGCAGTAGCACGGATTATATTATGAAAATGTCTAAGTGAATTTTTTATTTGCGAATATTTAAAAACTAAGTTTTTAAATTTGAACAATGATGGATGTCCTTCCCCATAGAAATCAAAATTAGTAAAAAGTATCCACATTTTTTTTAATCCCCTAAATTTCAAAACATAATTTTGAATTACTCTTGAGTCTCAACGCTCTAATGCAGTGTTGCATAAACAATTTATTAAATTGAATGGACCGATCATGGGCCACTAAACCTTAGTTACCTAACCTAACCTAACCTAAATGATTTGTGCAACCCGGCACTAGAGTAGTTTTATATTAAGTTAAAAACTTAAAGTTTTGCCATTAAGACTAAAAACAATATTATTACCAATGTTAAAAGAATAAAAGATGCCGGAAAAAATGGACTCACAACAAAAATGTAGCCGAATAACATATTCCTACAGAGTTCCTTGTTATTAGTTTTATAGTTTTAATTACCCCGAATTATATTCTATATTTTGAAATATGAAATATAAATGAATGAGTTTCATCCAAAGAAGTAAGAAAATTGAAAACTGCAATGATGATGTCATATTATAATACCTATCATCTATGGCAAACGCCAATCCTGATCATTCGTCGGAGACCATTCGCAGTTCTAATAATTTCAATGAACAAAAAACAATAAATAGGCCAAAAATGAACAGAAAAGTCGTTAAACAGTAATTTTGTACCTAATACCTATACAACATTTATTCATATATTTCATTTCATCCTGCATAAGTTAATTTCATAAAATATCTCGATACTATCAGTTCAGTGTGAGATGAAGACGGATGAAGAAATAGCAGTTCCTTGATATGAAATCTGTACTCTAGATATGGCACTCCTATATTCAACCCGAAGAGTCGACATATTCGTAAGTTTTATTACCTATTCTTTAGGGGCTTATATTTACTTTTTAGTCTTAAAATTAATATTTATTGCCACGGACAATCTGCTACTCGGGTGACGTAGATGCAAATTTTACGTGCAGAGCGCGCAATTTATAAAATACGTATAAGCACAGGTGACGACGGCACACGCAGGTCGTAGAATAAAATAATAATATATTTATACAATTAATTATAAACTGTGTGGAGCATGCAACACACAGGCGTTCTTATGTCTCGCAAAATAAATTCTGAAAATTAGTTGAAATATTTTGAAAATTGCATTGTTTAGGTATGTATAGAAAACAATAATGAATAAATACATTATGAGGAATTTTGTATTACATTTACAAGGTTTTTTGATGAAAACATATTTATATTAATATCTTTCGGAATTTAACGGAGGAAATTTAAAATTTAAAATATTCATGAATAGCTTAAAATCAAAATAAGTAACCGGGTAAGTGCGGGTACGCTCTGTTGTACAGAATGTTACAGGGGGACACTGTAATAGATGGTGTTGAATTTGAACTTAATGATGTTGTAGGTACCTATAGGTAGGTAATATCATTGTATACGAAACACAATTCAGAGTGGAGAAGGATTGTCAGTCTAGGATATTTTATTTTGTTATTTTTAATACGTTATATTTAGTTGAATTAATATTCTTTGCATAATATTGAATATTATTATATTTGTATATAAAAATTCAATTAGACGTTTTAAGAACCCACAAATAATAATTTTAAATTAAGTACCTACATTTTTTTTTTATAAAAATAGAAAATCTTATAAGAAATCTTGTATTCAATTTTCAAATCTTAGTTATAAAAAAAAACTTAATCGAAAATTGTTGTATGCATTTAAGGCATTCCTAGTTATAAACAGCACAACATAAACTATAATATACAGTTAAAATAATTATTTTTGTATAGAAAATGCTAATAATATAAACATTAAGTTAAAATTGTATGTAACTACGGACTATAAATGCATGTTATAGAGTTACACCAAAAACCAATTTTGATTAAAATTCCATTTTTTTCTTAATTTTTTTTTTTTAATTGTCCCGACGTTTGTAATGTATGGGAATTTAAAATTTAGACTTCTCGAATGCATCAACTAAATTCATTTTCCCATCGGAAAAGATACTAGTTAAAAATCAAAACTAACAGACACAATAAAAATGGGTTATAAAAATTAGAAGCACACATCATTCTAAAATTACATCATTCTAATCACACACCATTATTAAATAAAAATATACCTAATACAATTAAAAATAACATATTAAATACCTAATTATTATTAATTTTAAACACGACAGTTATCGGTGAAATTGTTAAACTTGGATAAAATTCTATACATTTAATTGGTATTATTGTCGGTACTATAAATTTGATGTGTTTATTGTAAACCAGTAAATTAACTCTGAAAACCAGAAATTACATTTATTTATAATCACAGTTTTACTTTAGGATTCATAAAAATAAATATGCCTATATGCTTCTAATATCTATCACCATGGTGATACATCTAATACACCATAAAATTATTCCTAAGCACGGAACTCTTTGATGTAAAAAGTTGCATTTTATTAGATCCATGGATTCATCATATTGACGTATAATATAATATAATATCTATATCATTTATATTCTATGGCAATTGTCAAAGTCGATGCGGAAGACACAGTCGATTAAAAATTCTAAAATTTTAATAAACGAAACTGACATGAACAAAAAATATACTGCGTTCCGTATGGTTTTATTTTTACAAATCACAATATTTTCAGATATGTATCAAGAGCATTTACAAAGCGACGTCGCAGCGCACACGTCACAGATTCCGATGAATGCCGAACGATATTTAAATGTAAGTTTGATTTATATTTATTTGGTTCTCAAATTTACTTTTTAGAGTTAAAATATATTTAACGTCACTAAAAATGTGCTATCCAAGTGTTATAACTTATAACTTATAAACGAATATTTTAGTTCCGAGTTCGAAATGAATAAAATATGCGAGATTGAATAATACAAACTCGGTCGTCGTTTTACCATAGTCCCGGGTCATAGAATATTATTATAATTAATAGGTACTTGAAAAAGACATACACATTTTTGTTTAATTTATATACATACATGTTCAACTTATGTCATAAGTAGGGGTCGGATTTTATTCTCTTAAAATTCTTAAAATATGAGGTTTTTATGTCGTTAAAAATAGGCAATATATTCTCGTTATAAGTTATAAGTTATAGATACATATTAATTTAGGATAACATACTTAACTTCTATTGTTCACCTAATATTTATATCATAGGGATTATGGACGTATATTGTATAATATCATGGATACAGTCCATTCTCAGTTGTTTTCAAAAGCGCCGTTAAAAAACAAATGAAAAATTAAGGAAAAAACGGGAATTTTTACGGAAAACCAATTTTCGACCAAATCGATTTTGGTTTTCAGCATAACTCTAAAATAAATTACCGTAGATACATGAAATTTTGACTAAATGCTTATATTAGCATTTTTTATACACCATAATGTTTTAGCTGTTTATACGGACATTTTCATTTTCCAATTTTTTTTATGTTTTTTCTATAGATTTCTATAAAACTTTATTTGTTGGGTAAAAAAACTTGAAAGGTTAATACAAAGCTCCTAATATATTGTTACAATATTATATGAAAAATGTTAAAAATACGAGTTAGAAATTCATAAAAAATTTTCGTTTAAATCTAAGATATGAAAATGTAACACATGATTTCTCATAAGTTTGCCTAAGTTTATCAAAAATAAAAAACCTATAATACCAAGTCAAATTAAATTTTTATGAGCGTTTGAAGTTCATATTTTTACAACATTGGATATTCTCTCGATTTCTCATGTAGTTATTTTCTTATTTTGTTGAAATTCAAAAATGAATAACTGTAGATACTTAAAAGTTTCACCGAATATTTATATTAGCATTTGCTATACACCATCTGATTTTAATATATTTTGACTGTTTTTGAGCTTTTTACGGACCATTTCTGCTTTAAATTTTTAGTTTTTTTTTTATATAAATACCAATAAATTTTTATTTTTTGGGCCAAAAATCATGAAAATTTTATACAATAGGCTCCTGATATATTGTTACAATAGCAATTGAAAAATATTAAAAATACATAGGCACACATTTTTTTATAAGCATTTAAAGTTTGAATTTTGACAAAATTCATCAAAATCTCGAAAATGATCAACCATTGTAATTAAACAATTATAAAATGTTCAGTTTTTATAACCAAGGATTGAAAATTTAAAACAAAGATTCTAATAAATAGTATATACTGTAATCAAAAATCTAAAAATGTATAAATACAGTTATTTTTTACAGACATATTTTTCTACTAAATATTATCAAATATTCATATACTTAATCATAAATTATGTTTCCAGTTGAATTGTGTCTTATGTAAAAGTATATATTATAATATTTTTCCAGCATCACTGATAATTTTAGGTTAATAATTAAATAATATGAATAATATTATTTGAACTTATCAGCTACCCTATAATAACAATATCAATATAATTTAAAATATCCTAGACTGATATACCGTCTCCGCTCAGAATCGTTTTTTGTATTCAATGATATATTATATCATTGAATTAAAATTTAATACCATCCATTATACAGTGACCTACTTGTAACCTACTGTACAGCGGAGCGACATCCACTTGACCCCCTTTTCTTTCAACTGCTTTTCAACTTAAAAGTTTTTTACTTTTAACCCTCCATAGAACCTTTTGAAGATGCTGTTGAAGAAAATTGATACATATTTACTGTCCCAAATAGTGACAACAGATACTAAAAAAAAATTTTAAATTAAAAAAAAAAACAAGTAATTGTAATATCAATCTAAAATAAAAACTAACACATAATATAATAGTTAGGTAGGTATAATACAAATAAAACATTATGTATACAATATATAATATGTGTAACGTGTAGATCATAAGAATATTGTTGAACATTTTACTGCAGGCTGCGTATTATTTCAGAGATGGTATTCGTCAGTGAAAATTTGCCAACTAGGAATAATAATATATTATCATAAGCAGACTGAAATGTGCAAATGTTGCAGTGTTTCGAAGACTAAGTTGTAGATCAGATTTTGATTCGGACACGGGGTATGTACCTATTTTTTTTTTTCAGTAGTTTTCTTTTTTATTAGGTATTGTTAATTGATAAGGGTGTGTATTGCCCGCCGCTTTTTAAATTTTTCTTATTGTAACTACTGGTATAACAGTATTCTAGCTATTAATAAAGTCGTGATGAAAATTATGAAATTAGTTAGGTATGATACTTTTTTAATTTATTCTTTTGAGTGAGTAGGCAGTGAGAGAGGTTGTGAGGTAGGTTGAGAGAGATTGTGAGAGAGATTGTGAGAGAGGTTATGAGAGAGGTTAAGAGAGAGGCTGTGAGAGAGATTGTGAGAGAGATTGTGATAGAGGTTGTGAGAGAGGCTGTGAGAGAGGTTATGAGAGAGGTTAAGAGAGAGGCTGTGAGAGAGATTGTGAGAGAGATTGTGATAGAGGTTGTGAGAGAGGCTGTGAGAGAGGTTGTGAGAGGGTTTGTGAGAGAGGTAGTGAAATAAATTGTGAAAGAGGTTGTGAGGAAGGTTAAGAGAGAGGCTGTGAGAGATTGTGATAGAGGTTATGAGAGAGGCTGTGAGAGAGGTTGTGAGAGAGATTGTGAGAGGGGTGAGAAGAAAGAATAATATTTAAACAATATCTTTCGTTGTTATGTTTACAATATCGAATACATATTTAGTTAGTAGGAAAATATCATTGCAAACCTCACGACTAGTGGTGATGGTTGTCAGTCATCACTATAGCTTCAACTAACTATAGGTTTACCTAACTTACCTTCTTATGGGATAGAATAAAAAGATCGGTTGCCGGTTAGGATGTCAGCGCACTATTCCATATTTGACCCACGCACAACAAAAAAAAAATAACAATATAACAAATATATTAATATTTGAAGTAATACAATATGCAAAATATGAACTACAAACAAAAATTTTTAAAAGCAATAAGAAAAATCCAGACACACACAAAAAAAATAAAAATAATTTTAAGTTCAGTCAAGGTAATTAAAATTTTTTTAAAAAAAGTAATGAAATAATTAATATTGAAGTGTAACAATATTCAAAATATTAAATTAAAATAAAATGGATAACATTCTAAGTAAAATACCAGTTGTAAAAAAATTTTAAAAAAAGGTTATGATTTATTAATATTAAATTATCACAATATAAGCAAAATATGCAATTCAAAAATATTTCATTAAATTCTTAAAAAAACCAAACACAAAAAAAAAAAATAATAAAAATTAAAGTATAGGTAGAAGAAAAATATAAAAAAAAAAGTCTATGATTTATTAATACTTAAAATATCACAATATGTAAAATATTTAATTAAAAAAAAGTCATCAAATTCAAAGAAAAATCAAGACAAAAAAAAAGTAATATGTAAAATACAAGTAGTAAAAAAATTTAAAAAAAAGGTTATGATTTATTAATATTAAATTATCAAAATATAAGCAAAATATGCAATTCAAAAATATTTCATTATATTCTTAGAAAAAACCAAACACAAAAAAAAAATAATAAAAATTAAAGTATAGGTAGAAAAAAAATATAAAAAAAAATTATAATTTATAATTACTTAAATATCACAATATGTAAGATATTCAATTAAAAAAAAAGTCATAAAATTCAAAGAAAAACCCAGACAAAAAAAAAAAAATAAGAAAAATATAAGTAGTAAAAAAATTTAAAAAAAAAGTTTATTATTTATCAAGACTTTTATTATCACAATATGCAAAATATTCTATAATCTACTCACCGCGAGATCTAAAAATTGTTTGAATTTATAAATCGCGTGAGGCTCTTCGCAAAAATAGCATTTGAATTTTACTATACCGTGGTGTGGGCAAATAATGACTTATTTTTATTCTTATTTCCCTTTATAAAGTTCTCTTTTATTGCCATTTGCAACAGCCCGTTTTCGAATCTGTGTAAGCCTTATTGCGCGCGTTTTCGATCAATTCGGAGATTTGGAATCGACTCTTTAAAAACGCTACTTTATTATTAGGAGCCTGGGCTTCCCATGCCCGTAACGTGGGACTGTCCAGCTGTATATTGAGATAATATGTAATAATATCTGTCCCCACGACATAGGATTGTAGCCGATCGTTTCTAGCGCCTTTATGTCACCGAACAGCTTGTCGAGACACACAAAAAAAAAAAATAAAAAAAAATGTATGAATTATTAATATTGAAGTATAAACATATGCAAAATATGCAAAATAAACAAAACAAAAAAAACAAATTTAAAAATAAAACTTTATCTCAGCACTGGAAAAAAATATATCACCAGTGAAAGGGTTAAATATCAAAGTAGTATAATATAATAGGTAGAGTCAATCTCATATTAAAAGTGTAAGAACACTAACCCAGTGACGGTTCTGGCGTTGCATTATTAGTCGAAAAAATGAAAATAGTTCAGGGTGGCTATTACAAGTTTTGGGATGCTAAGCCTCCCTAAGCCACCCTGTAGTTGCGCGTGGGTCAGTGAGAGAAATAACGCGTTAAAAAACAGACATCCTATTAAGTGTCATCGAGTTGATGAAACTGTTGATTGTTGACATTTAACATTAACTGTGGTCGGTATGATTGGAAATAAAAGTAATTACTCATAAGTAATGATGATAAGTATAAGTGGAACCCGGGGTACAATAAGACGCATATTGGTAACAGTGTTGCAATAATAATGGTCTTACAAAAAAATACGTACATATAGTTCAAATATTAAAACCAACTTTATAAAATATTAATTTATGAAAAAATATATTACTGAAATTAGTATTATTATAAATTATATAAAACCATGAACTATGGACCTATCTTAGTGTGCCCCATGTCTCAGTGTAGACAATATAGGTAAATCTCTATATTTAGCTTCATAATTTCTGTTAAAATATTAGGAAAAAGTTTTAAGTACCGTATAATTGCAAAATTTGAGCTTTTACTTATAATATCTTTATAAAAAATTATCATTGAGGGCTAGGGGTACCATTATTTCACATAATATAGGTATAATTGGAGTTTAATTTAACTAATATATTCTAGTTTTGATGAGCTGAGTGTAACTAACACTCAGCAAATTGACACTTATATTCTAAAAAAATCAAATCAAAGCAACTATTTGTAGTATTAGGTACACTCAATCCATATCTATAATATTGGTGAGAAGTACTATCTGGAGTGATGGTGAATTTTCTCAAGAAGCAATCTCATAAGGTGATAGATGTTTAATTAAAGTAAATTGACTTATTTAAGTTGATGAACAATATTTATAATGACAATATTATGTTACTGTACAGTTCACACAGTCTCTCTTTCAAATTGTACCGTCTGCAAAATATTAATCTTTAGTACCTAAATTGATTGAGTATTTAACATTTATAGAAAAGAGACCGGATAAGTCGCTTTACTAGGTTGAGCCGTCGAGTGACAGTCGTCTATAAAAAAAAATATAGTGGTGCGGGGCCACGCTCGAAACGATGAAACGCTCTGAGTGTACGTATCGGCCGGTGTTGCTAACTCCCGGATGGGTGACCACCTGGGAATTTTAGCAACAAATCCTTGCCACACATACACACACTTCTTTTAACCA
Source organism: Nasonovia ribisnigri (assembly GCA_027563435.1). NCBI lineage: Eukaryota > Metazoa > Arthropoda > Insecta > Hemiptera > Aphididae > Nasonovia > Nasonovia ribisnigri. Next base: position 34,842 of record JANEHU010004749.1, read on the forward strand.
ACCATATAAACAACCTACAAGAAAAAAAATCTAATAGCTATAATTCAAAAATTATAGGTAAATATATCATATTGTATAAAATAGTATGATTGTGTTAGTCACAATCTTGTGCAAATGATATCGTCTTCTGTTTTCCCTAAGTGTCAAAATGCTGAAAATCAATGAAATCAGAAATATTGCTACAAAAGAGAAACTGTCGTGACTTTATTTAAAATTTTGTCTTAAATATAATTATTCTGTGGAGAATCTGGGCTTTTAATATCAGAGTATGGAGGCAGAGCTGCCCTTTTGTGTTATAAGTTGAAATATTTGAGCACACTGGGTGGCCAAAAAAACCACCCTCCAGACAGTTCTTCAATAAGTTCAAAATAAAATTATTTGAATACGTTATAAAGTTGCTCCAAATCTCAAAACATTCATAGTATTTTAAAAACCGTATGAAGCTAAAAAAAAATCTTTAAAAATGTTGCTTAAAAAAAGTATTTTTACCCGCATGTGTTATCTCCAAGTATATGTATGTCTTACACATGAAAAAATATCACACTTTCATTCAGCAGTTATCATTGAAATTGTTAGTGTTTTAAATAATAATAATATCTACAATATTAAAAATTATATGATCTGCTGAATTGATACCCACTTATAAGACGGAGACGATACATGCCGATAAAGTGATAAATAATTAATATATTATTACTTTTATAATATTTACATCTAATCATACCTACTTTCAAGTTGTGACCACAGTTAATGTAGCAACCTTAGATCATGTACTATAAATGAGCCCTTATCCCGGTAATCTGAAGCACATAAAAGTGACAATGGTCTCTGACTAAGGTACATGTGCGAAGAAAAAATCACACATATTTATCTATGTATGATATGGATCAATAAAAATGTCTGCAGAGACGCGTAGCTAATATGTGCTACAAATTGTTTACACGGATAAACTGGGCATGGTATATGATCTAAGGTGCTCTAAGGAGTCAACAATCAAGGATCAACTCGATAATCAAACACTTAAGTTCGGCAACCAACTTAGGATCTTTTTATTCAAAGTGTCCTAATTAGTCATAAGAAGGTTAGTTAAGTAAACCTATAGTTAGTTGTAGCTATGGTGATGGTAGACAACTATTATCATTGGTCATGAGCTGTGCATTGATATTTTTCAACTAACTATCAAAGTATTCGATATTGTAAACATATGAATGAAAGAAAATATTTAAATATTATTCTTAAAGTGAGTTTAGGTTAGGTAAGGGTAGGGTGGGATGTCATAACCTAACTATTTAAAATAATATTTCACCACGTCCTTAATGATGGCCGGTTAGCGTTGTACCAGTATAGTTTAAAAACTTTAAATACAGCCTAATACCAACATAGTACCATATTCATTTCTAAACATTTTTTTTTTGTAATTGCCAGTGGGCTCCCACGTTCCCCTTCCAAATTGTTTTTTATGAATTTAAATCCTGTAGATATTTCTAAACCAATTTGTTAAACATTATCAACCTAAAACTATTTTAAATTTTTTCTTGCCCCTTAAAAAGAATTTGCCTGCGGGCTCCAACGTTCCCCTTCAAAATTTTTGTAAATCAATTTAAATCATTTTGATATTTTTAAACATTATCAACCTAAAACTATATTAACTTTTTTTTACTCCTTGAAAAGAATTGGCCTGCGGGCTCCCACGTTCCCCTTCCAAATTGTTTTTTATGAATTTAAATCTTGTTGATATTTCTAAACCAATTTGTTAAACATTATCAACCTAAAACTATATTAACTTTCTTCTTGCTCCTTAAAAAGAATTTGCCTGCGGGCTCCAACGTTCCCCTTCAAAATTTTTGTAAATCAATTTAAATCATTTTAATATTTTTCAACCAAATTTTTAAAAATTATCAACCTAAGACTATATTAACTTTTTTTTACTCCTTAAAAAGAATTTGCCTGCGGGCTCCCACGTTCCCCTTCCAAATTGTTTTTTATGAATTTAAATCTTGTTGATATTTCTAAACCAATTTGTTAAACATTATCAACCTAAAACTATATTAACTTTTTTTTACTCCTTGAAAAGAATAAGCCTGCGGGCTCCCACGTTCCCCTTCCAAATTGTTTTTTATGAATTTAAATCCTGTAGATATTTCTAAACCAATTTTTTAAACATCAACCTAAAACTATTTTAACTTTTTCCTTGCTCCTTAAAAAGAATTTGTCTGCGGGCTCCAACGTTCCCATTCCAAATTGTTTTATATGAATTTAAATCTTGTTGATATTTCTAAACCAATTTGTTAAACATTATCAACCTAAAACTATATTAACTTTTTTCTTGCTCCTTAAAAATAATTTGCCTGCGGGCTCCAACGTTCCCCTTCAAAATTTTTGTAAATCAATTTAAATCATTTTAATATTTTTCAACCAAATTTTTAAAAATTATCAACCTAAGACTATATTAACTTTTTTTTACTCCTTAAAAAGAATTTGACTGCGAGCTCCAACGTTCCCCTCCAAAATTTTTGTAAATCAATTTGAAATTTCTAAATCAAATTTTTAAACACCGACAACTTGGTGCAATGTACATTTTTTTCTAAATTTTTTTTTCTCACTGTTTAAAAATTAATTGCCGGCGGGCACCCACGTTCCTCTTCCAATTTTTTTTTTATCAATGTAAATATTGTAGATATTTCTAAACCAAATTTTTAAACAACCTGCTACTATATAAATTTTTTTCTCTCTCATTAAAAAGTACATGCTTAAGGGCTCCCACGTTCCCCTTTCAATTTTTTTTTATCAATTTTAATCTTATAGATACTTCTAAACCAATTTTTAAACATCGACAACTTGGCAGTATACATTTTTTTTCTTGCTCCTTAAAAAGTATTTGTCTGAGGGCTCTCACATTCCTCTTCCAAATTTTTTTTTATAAATTTTAATCTTGTAGTTATTATTAAATCAAATTTTTAAACACTGACAACTAGGTGCAATATTAATTTTTTTCTATAATAATTTTCTTACTCCTTAAAAAGAATTTGCCTGTGGGCTCCCACGTTCCCCTTCCAAATTGTTTTTTATGAATTTAAGTCCTGTAGAAATTTTTAAACAGTGACAACTAGGTGCAATATAAATTTTTTTCTATATTTATTTTCTTACTCCTTAAAAAGAATTTGTCTGTGGGCTCCCACGTTCCCCTTCCAAATTGTTTTTTATGAATTTAAATCCTATATAAATTTCTAAACCAATTTTTTAAACATTATCAACCTAAAGCTAAATTCATTTTTTTCTTGCTCCTTAAAAAGTATTTGCCTGCGGGCTCCAACGTTCTCCTTCAAAATTTTTGTAAATCAATTTGAATCATTTTGATATTTCTAAATTGAACTTTTAAACACCGACAACTTGGTGCAATATTATACATTTTTTTCTAAATTTTTTTTCTCACTGTTTAAAAAGTAATTGTCTACGGGCTCTAACATTCCTTTTCCAAATTTATTTTTACGAATTAAAATCATGTAGACATTATGAAATCAATTTTTTAAAATTCCATTACTTGGTGCCATATAAATTTTTTTCTACATTTTTTTCCTTGCTCTATAAAAAGTATTTGCCTGCGGGCTCCCACTTTCCTCTTCCATATTTTTTTTTAACAATTTAATTCTTGTAGATATTTCTAAACCAAATTTGAAAGATCATAAACCTAGTGCATATAACTTTTTTCTAAATTAAATTTTCTTACTCCTGAAAAAGTATTTGCCTGCGGGCTGAAACGTTCCCCTTCATAATTTTTTTTCTAAATTTAAATATTAATGATTTACTTATATAGATTTTTTAAACATAAACATCATTGTGCCATCCTAATTTTATAACTCCTAAAAAGTATTTGCCTGCGGGCTCAAACGTTCCCCTTCAAAAAATTTTTTATCAATTAAAATATTAATGATTTACTTACATACATTTCGTTTGAACATAAACATCTTTGTGCCATATTAATTTTTTTCTAAATTTAATTTTCTTACACCTTAAAAAGTATTTGCCTGCGGGCTTAAACGATCCCCTTCATATTTTTTTTTCTAAATTTAAATATTAATGATTTACTTACATAGATTTTTTAAACATAAACATCCAGGTGCCATATTAATTTTTTTCTAAATTTAATTTTCTTACTCCTTAAAAAGTATTTACCTGCGGGCTCCCACTTTCCTCTTCCATATTTTTTTTTAACAATTTAATTCTTGTAGATATTTCTAAACCAAATTTGAAAGATCATAAACCTATAGTGCATATAACTTTTTTCTAAATTAAATTTTCTTACTCCTGAAAAAGTATTTGCCTGCGGGCTCAAACGTTCCCCTTTATAATTTTTTTTCTAAATTTAAATATTTATGATTTACTTATATAGATTTTTTAAACATAAACATCCAGGTGCCATATTAATTTTTTTCTAAATTAATTTTCTCACACCTTAAAAAGTATTTGCCTGCCGGCTCAAACGTTCCCCTTCAAAATTTTTTTATTATATTATATATTATTAATGATTTTTTTTTAAAATTTTACAACCAGTTGCCATATTAATTTTTTTTTTCACTCCTTAAAAAGTATTTGCCTGCGGGCTTAAACGATCCCCTTCATAAGTTTTTTTCTATATTTAAATATTAATGATTTACTTAATTAGATTATTTAAACATAAACAATAAACATCCAGGTGCCATATTAATTTTTTTCTAAATTTAATTTTCTTACTCCTTAACAAGTATTTGCCTGCGGGCTCAAACGTTCCTCTTCAAAATTTTTTTATCAGATTAAATATTATTAATGATTTTTTTTAAAAATTTTACAACCATTTGCCATATTAATTTTTTTTTCTCATTCCTTAAAAAGTATTAGCTTGCGGGCTTAAACGATCCCCTTTATAATTTTTTTTCTAAATTTATATATAAATGATTTAATTATATAGATTTTTTAAACGTAAACATCCAGGTGCCATACTAATTTTTTTCTAAATTTAATTTTCTTACTCCTTAAAATGTATTTGCCTGCGGGCTCTCACTTACCTCTTCCATATTTTTTTTTATCAATTTAATTCTTGTAGATATTTCTAAACCAAATTTGAAAGATCATAAACTTAGTGCATATAACTTTTTTCTAAATTTTATTTTCTTACTCCTGAAAAAGTATTTGCCTGCGGGCTCAAACGTTCCCCTTCAAAAAAATTTTTATCAATTAAAATATTAATGATTTATATAATATACATTTCGTTTGAACATAAACATCTTGGTGCCAAATTAATTTTTTTCTAAATTTAATTTTCTTACTCCTTAAAAAGTATTTGCCTGCGGGCTCAAACGTTCCCCTTCATAATTTTTTTTCTAAATATAAATATTAATGATTTACTTTTATAGATTTTTTCATTCAGGTGCCATATAATTTTTTTCTAAATTTAATTTTCTTACTCCTTAAAAAGTATTTGCCGGCGGGCTCCCAGTTTCCTCTTCCTTATTTTTTTTTTATCAATTTAATTCTTGTAGATATTTCTAAACCAAATTTGAAAGATCATAAACCTAGTGCATATAACTTTTTTCTAAATTTTATTTTCTTACTCCTTAAAAAGTATTTGCCTACGGGCTCAAACGTTCCCCTTCAAAAATTTCTTTTCTAAATTTAAATATCAATGATTCACTTATATAAATTTTTTCAACATAAACATCATTGTGCCATATAACTTTTTTCTAAATTTAATTTTTTTTCACCTAAGAAAGTATTTACTCGCGGATTCCAACCTTCCCCTTTTAATCCGGCTTAGCAGCGGGCTCCAACGTTCCCCTTTATACATATTTTTTTCTAAATTTAATTATTTATGATTTTCTCATATAGAATTTTTGAACATCAACAACCTTGTGCCATATCAACTTTTTTTCTCACTTCTTAATATGTATTTGCCCGTCGGCTCCAGAGTTCCCCTTCACAAAATTTTTATAAAATATTTGATATTTAATGCATGGTAATATCTGGTACTTAATTTCAATTACACTATTAATTATATTCATTCAAATTTATTAATAACAATGCAACGTGGTCACACAGGTAGGTAATGCTACTTCGTCGAATAAGCTGACAATGTTCATTGCTGTGGTAAAAATGCAAAAGAAGTGGTAAAATATAAAAAATTAAAAAAAAAGCGATATAAAATATAGTAATAACAATTCAACGTTGTCTCCCAGCCCAAAGGTAGGCAATGCGACTGTGTCGGATAGCGGACAATGTTATTTTTTTGCAGTTGAGAACGCGAAATATGTGGTAACACGTGGATTGACATTCAACGTTGTTACCCAGGTAGGCAATGCGATTGCGTCGGATAGCGGACAATGTTAATTTTTTGCAGTTGAGAACGCGAAATAAGTGGTAACACGTGGATTGACTTTCAACGTTGTTACCCAGGTAGGCAATGCGACTGCGTCGGATAGCGGACAATGTTAATTTTTTGCAGTTGAAAACGCGAATTAAAGTGGTAACACATTGAAAATCAAAATATAAACTATATATATTATAGTTATAACAATTCAACGTTGTCACCCAGGTAATCAATGCGACTGCGTCGGATAGCGGACAATGTTAATTTTTTGCAGTTGAGAACGCGAAATAAGTGGTAACACATTGAAAATCAAAATATAAACTATATATATTATAGTTATAACAATTCAACGTTGTCACCCAGGTAATCAATGCGACTGCATCGGATAGCGGACAATGTTAATTGCTGTGGTCAAAATGCGAATAAAAGTGGTAGAACATTGAAAATTAAAAAAAAATGACATAAAATATAGTAATAACATTTCAACGTTGTTATCAAGGTAGGCAATGCGACTGCGTCGGATAGCGGACAATGTTAATTTTTTGCAGTTGAGAACGCGAAATAAGTGGTAACACGTGGATTGACATTCAACGTTGTTACCCAGGTAGGCAATGCGACTGCGTCGGATAGCGGACAATGTTAATTTTTTGCAGTTGAGAACGCGAAATAAGTGGTAACACGTGGATTGACATTCAACGTTGTTACCCAGGTAGGCAATGCGACTGCGTCGGATAGCGGACAATGTTAATTTTTTGCAGTTGAAAACGCGAATTAAAGTGGTAACACATTGAAAATCAAAATAAAAACTATATATTATATTATAGTTATAACAATTCAACGTTGTCACCCAGGTAATCAATGCGACTGCGTCGGATAGCGGACAATGTTAATTGCTGTTGTCAAAATGCGAATAAAAGTGGTAAAACATCGAAAATTCGACAAAAAAAAAAAACGATATAAAATATAGTAATAACAATTCAACGTGCTCGCTGTCCGCTCCCCAATCCTTGTGTCTGAATTGCTTAGCGTTTTATACCATAAGATTAAAATAGAATATTATCTAAATCTACGTTTTTCTATTTATTACTTTGGTCACGGTTAGGTATATCAAATTATTATCATTGTTATCATTAAATATTTAGTGCCTGCTTGGAGGTTTCGCTTTTATGATTACTAACGACTACCTCCACTGCTAGGCGTACCGAACAAACTCACTAAATGACTCCGTATGGTTAGGGTTGAGCAGAAGAGAACAGGTGAGCACAGGTGTTTTAATAAATGAACGAAACCAATAACAACGTAGTTTACGTCAAAATCGGCGATTTTATTATTCACAAAATAATCAACAAAACAAAAATCAAATGGTACGATAGGGCGCACACGGTGTTATGCCAAAAAACCGTTTACAACGGCAATGTAAGTTAATATGCAACTTACAAGAAGTATATCTGAAGCACAGATTATGTTATGAAAATGTCTAGAAACATGTCTTTCTATCTCCTAACCTTTCTAAAACCTAAATTTTTAAATTTGAACGATGATGGATGATCCTTCCCCATAGAAATCAAAATTAGTAAAAAATATACAATTTTTTTGCAGTCCTCTAAATTTCAAAGCATACTTTTGAATTTCTCTTGAGTCTGTAATAACGCAAAAATAAACGAAATATAAGAGTAATAAAAGAATTAAATTAAATAAAGATAAGAGTAAAATAAAATAAGACGCCTGTCAATACTTGTATTTACAATTATCGGTATTACGCTATTACCTTCCTCCTGATCGTCGGAGGGCTCTCGAGGTTGTGTATTCGAGAATATGATCAAGTACACCGAGGTGATACAGTATAGATAAATAAGTTCTATAAATTAATATTAATCATATGATGCGCATGCACCTTACCTTATTCGCAGCTGTAAGTGATTTGCTCAGGTGACTTAATAAGGTTGTAAAGTTTTAAACACTCGAATCCAAAATGAATGTAACACTGATGTATTTTCGTTAAAGAAACAAGTCAGTTGTCGCTCGCAGGATCCGGTGTTGAGGAAGTTGTTGTAGGGGTGATCGGTGCTCATGCACTCGAGGGAGGTTGTTATGTCTTGGAGTGGTGCGCCTGCACTGATGAGAGGTGACGACGTGGTCAAGCCGGCCAGAGTCGCAGGCGGCTTCATCAAAAGCCTCTGCGTTTCAAAGAGTTTTACCGTTATCCTTGTGGCAGAGACCCTGAGTGGACCATCCCTTGTCTCTAGCGGCACACGAAATAGATCACACATGTTGTGCCAGGTTATTAGAACCAGATGTGAGTCTCTACGCGACCACCAAATAATGCAAATCGTTCCTTTCATCAGTGATTAATGGTGTTTGTTAGATTTTTTAACGGTTCTCTGCGTGCGACAACTTGACTGTTATTTATTTTATTGAATTAAGCAATATATACAATTATGATGTGTGAGCATATCATTACAAGTCTCAACGCTTTGATGCGGTGTTGCACAAACAATTTATTAAATTTAATGGACCGATCGTGTGCCACGTAAAACCTTTTATAAGGGACCATTAGCTCACTATCTAGTGCACTATTAGTGCAACCCGGCACTATAGTAGTTTTATATTAAGTTATAGTTTTGCCTTTAAAACTAAAAACAATATTACTGCTAATTTTGTAAAACGCCGAAAAAATGGACTCTCAACAAAAATGTAGCTAAATAACATTTTATGCCTACAGAGTTTCTTGTCATTAGCTTTATAGATTTAATATTAGAATACTCTGAATATTATTGTATTTTGAATTATGCAATAAAAATTAATGGTCTCATCCAAAGAAGTAAGCAAATTAAAAACTGATGTCGATATCATATTATAATAACTATATCATCTATGACAAACGACAATCCTGGTCATTCGTCGGAGACGATTCGCAGTTCTAATAATTTCAAAGAACAAAAAAAAATTAATCTGCCAACAATGAACAGACAAGTCGTTAAACAGTAATATTGTACCTATACAACATTTATTCATATATTTCATTCTTGCACCCCGAAATTGTATGATTTTAAAACATGCAAAACCTAAGAATTAACATGGTATGATAATACATTTTTTAATATTAAACAACTAATCATGTAATATTGTTTCAGAATCACTACAGGAATTCTTAATTTACTACCATTATATTATTATTGTTTATGAATATTATAATATTATATGTCTAAACATTGTATTTCAAGCAGGTAATCAAAATATTGAATTAATACTATTTGACAAAATTGTATGAAATCCAAATTATTTTTTGGATTTAGTTATATAGTGTATTGAATTATATAATATTAAGGTAAGTATAAATTTATAGTGTTTTGTTAAGTATAAAATAAAAAAAAAAAAAGAAAAAAAAAAGAAAATTTTTTAAAATATTGTAATGGTGTAAGTGTAATGGTTGGTTATATATATTATATATACTCCATATTTTTAATTTATAGACGTATAATAAAATTATAGACCTGTGAATACTGATATGACATTATGTTAAAATTTCTACGAGTACCTAATTTACTCCTGGCGTAGTGGAAACACTCGTAAGTAAATAATTAGTATTCGATGAAAAGAAAAAATATATTATATATAATAAAACATAATATTACATATTACATATTAATTCATAATTCGTCTTGGAGATAATGATTTTATAATAAGTATATAAGATGGGATATTATAAATTTTAGCACCGTTTAATCATAATAATATTTTTAATATACTGCAATGTATGAAAATACAAAAATGAAATCAACGATAAGTAAAAAATAAAAAAATATCATATAAAACTATATAACAATTAACGATATGTATCTTGAATGTAACCAATTTTTATTAATATCAATTGTCAAATATTCATTCTAAACACACATGATTATAAAATATAAAATATACCAGATACAATTAAAATTAACATATTAAATACCTAATTATTATTAATTTTAAATTAGACGGTATTCGGTGAAATTGTTGGATTGGAATTTTATAAATCTAGTTGGTATAGTCGGTAAATGTAGGTACTGTCGATTTGATGTGATTATTATAAACCTGTAAATTAACTCTAAAAACCAGAAATTACAATTATTTATAATCACAGTTTTACTTAAAGATTCATAAAAATAAATATGCCTATATATGCTTCTAGTATCTATACACCATCAAATTGTTCCTAAACACGGAACTGCTTGATGTAAAAAGTTGCATTTTATTAGATCCGTGGATTCATCATATTGACGTATAATATAATATCCAAGGCTGGGCATTAACGAGTTAAAAATTAAAATTAAGTTAAAACGTTAAGTTAATATTAACTAAGTTAAATAACTCGTTACTTTTTTTTTGAAACTTAATTTTAACTTAATACGTTAATTTTTTTACATATTTAACGTGTTAACTTCAAGTTAATTATACACAGATTTCTTAAAATTAAGTTAAATTTTAAATTTGATACAACCCATTCATTTATAACTTTGTTGACTTCAGAAATATAATATTAGATATAATAGAAAATAAATGGGAAATTGTTTAATTAACAAATATGAAATAATAATATAATTGTATACACGATGACGATACGGGTCGCGACATTCGTGTACTCGATTAGTTTTCTTGTAAACCAAGGCATAAATCAACCTAATGACATTTTAACTCATACGCCACACATCCCGAGAAATACGTTATTACAATATTACTTATTTGTAATCAAATTGTAAGCCAAAAATCAAAAAGACATTAACAAAATTTATGTAAAAAGCTAATGGCCTATGTCGCCGAAGCTACACAAAGATCAATAAAAAAAAAAAAAAAAAATAAAATATTACTTATTACCTGAAATTATTAAAATAACTCATGGGGAAAAAATAATTTCTCAAAATATTTGTTAACACTCCGATTCAAAGTATTTATACTCCAGGGTTTATACTGTTTATAGTATATTAAATATTTAAGCTCCACGATGATGTTATTTTGATGACTGCTATACCTCTCATTCATACTGCTCATTCCCCATTAGCCATTGTTTCATTACTAAAGTGCGAGTTCAGTAGTTACTGCAGTTCGGTTAAGTGTTAACACAGTTATTTATTATTATTTGTTGTAATTTTTCAGTTTTTAGATTTTGTATTCTTGTAATCTTGTGTATTCCATAATATTATGTTCTTAATTTTTAGTTTATTAAGTACTCACAAGTTGTTACAAATTTTAAACATCAATAATTTTCAGAACTGTATACAAACAAATAAGTCTTTTTCTAAAATAGAACATGGTAAACACTAGACGTAGATTAGTAAGTTATACAATGTTTTAATTAATTATAAGTTATAAAAAGGTTAACATTTTTAACTTTTAAAACAACTTCTCATGCAAGTTTCCATATTTATTTTTATTTTTATTTTTATAATCCATAATAACCATGAAAAAATCTAATGATTATATTATATGTAATTAAAATAAGTACTAAAAAGTAAAAGTACCTACAGGCTACAATATTATGTGTTATATTTATACAGTTATTGAGTTATACCTTACTAAGACAATAATATATAGTAAGTATAAAATATATTAAATGTATATTTTACCATTTATCAATAAATTATATTATGTGCTTATGTATGTCATATACAATATACTTTTGTCTCTTATTTTACTGATTGTGTTTATACTGTATAATTTATATGGATATCCCAAATATTTATGTGTAGCAGCTTATGCCTAATAGTAGAGCTTGTATCATTTGTGTATTTATACTATTTTAACTTCCTCCCTTTCTTTAATGGGTGGGAGTGAATTGGATAAATCATCAACTGCCCACCCTAAATCCTCAGTAAATATTGCTAAGCATACTACATGGTTGTCCACGTGAGCCCAGAAATCTAAACTTGACCCAAATTCCAAATTTGTCATTCATTTCACCTATTTTTCTTATAGATTCAAAAATAATTAAATTTTTAATTAAGTTAATTTTAACTTAGTTAATTTTTTTTATTCATTAATTAT
>JANEHU010004752.1:0-21718 GCA_027563435.1 Nasonovia ribisnigri
ATTGCAATTTGCTAATATTATATATATATTATATATATTTTGCTTTATTTATTAAAATTGTTTATTACGCCACTGAGTTGTAATGCATGTATACATTTGAATTAATAATTATTAAAAAAAAGTGATACTAAAAAATATCATATCTATTTATTATATATTTATTTGTTCAAGCACCTCAAGCTGATATTGAAAAAAATGGTAAATGATAAATATTCATTGTTTTTCCTCAAAATAATAATTATTTCTTATTTTTTAGTTTTTAATAATCCATCAACATCAATAATTAAAAACACTGATAATGTTGAAGAGCATCAGGTGAACATTGAAGAAAATGGTATATGATAAATTTAATATTTATGATTTTTTTTTGTCTAAATAATTATTACTTCTTATTTTTTAGTTTCTAATAAACCACCAACATCAATAATTGAAAACTCTGATAGTGTTCAAGCACTTCAAGAAAACTTTGAAGAGAATGGTAAATGATAGATATTCATGTTTTCTTTTTGTCAAAATAATAATTATTTCCTATTTTTAAGTTTCTAATAATCCATCAATATCAACAATTGAAAACACTGATACTGTTCAAGAACTTCAGGTGAACATTGAAGAAAATGGTAAATGATAAATATTCCATTTTTTTTCCTCAAAATAATAATTATTTCTTATTTTTTAGTTTTTAATAATCCATCAACATCAATAATTGAAAACACTGATAATGTTCAAGCACTTCAAGAAAACTTTGAAGAGAATGGTAAATCATAAATATTCATGTTTCTATTTTTTTTTGTCAAAATACTAATAATTATTATTTTTTAGTTTTTGATTATCCATCAACATCAAATGATACCCGCTCGGTTGATATCTTAATTGGAATGCATGGTGAATATTCTTAATATTTTGTTATTTTGTATGGCAGTACTTTTAATAATTAATTTTTATTGTAATACTAACTAAAAATTTAAATTATAATATAATTTTAAAATTTAATCACATTTTAGATTTTAAATTATATCCAAACGATCCTGGAAATTTTCCTGAAGAAATGTCAAGTGAACTGTTGACATATTTCATACAATATGGACCATGTCAGCCTTCTCCATTAGAACTACCATCAAGTATTTTTCCAAAAAGCAAGGATCCAAATGGTGTATCAAGAAGTTTTCACGAATCTTATTATCACAAAACTATACAAAATGTTCAAGTGCGTCGAAATTGGTTATCATATTCACCTTCCCAAAATAAGGTATATTGTGTATCTTGTAAATTATTTGGATTACCTAAAGCAAAAAAGGCTGTTTTGGCACAAAAAGTAACAAATAGCTGGCAAAATTTAAAACGTAATTTAGAGACTCATGAACAAACTATTGAACACTTACAGTCTGAAATAAGCCGTGGACTTTTCTCAAAAAATAATAGAGTAGACTTGAACCTGCGTCTTTCTAAGAATCGACATATCGCGGAAAATAGAGAAGTGTTATGATTGAAGTAATTATTTTCGCTGCTAGGCAAAACATTGCATTACGAGGCCACAGTGAAAATGTTTTAAGTGTTTAAATGTGATAATCGTGGTAATTTCTTGGAATTAATTAAGCTGATGAGTCATCATAACTCAACACTTCAGTACCATTTAGAAAAAATAAATTCAAGCAACCATAATAGACTTACCTTCATGTCTCATGAAAGTCAAAATAAGTTATTGTTAATTATTGCAGAAATTATTAGATCCGTAATTGTAAAACAACTCAAAGCAGCTGGATTATTCTCTGTTATCATTGACACAACGACTGATGTGGCAAGTCTGGAACAATTTTCTTTTGTTGTTCGATATGTTCATGAAGGAAGCATCGAAGAACGTTTATTAAGTTTGGTTACAGCGTCAGATGCTACAGGAAAAGGGCTGTATAATACTTTTTGTACTATAACAGAAATGTATCAGATTGATTGGAAAACCAAATTATGCGCTCAATCGTACGATGGTGCTGCAGCTATGCAAGGAGAATACTCAGGACTACGCACATATATTCAGAATGAAAACCCCAAAGCAATTTATGTGTGGTGTTTCGCACACTTGCTTAACCTAGTTATCGTCGATACATTGGATTCTACAACTGATACCAAAATATTTTTTGGGGACTTGCATGGAATTGTAACATTTATGAGAGCAAGGAAAAGAACTGCTACATTTTATGAATGCCAAAAAAAATTAAACATTGAATCTAAAGCTAATGATAGAATTCGAAAAATCAAAATATTTTCAGATACACGGTGGACGTCCCATGACCGTGTTATTACAGTAATACATGATAAGTATGAAGCTTTAAAAAATACTTTAGAATTGCTATCAGAATCCACAGACAGAGTAACTGCTTCAAATGCAAAATCGTTTCTACAAATAATTTCTTCGTTTCATTTTGTATTGGTTCTTAAGCTAATGAAAAGTATATTCACAATAACTACACCAACTTCATGTTATCTGCAATCAAAAAGCATTGATTTTATTCAAGCCATTAAATTGGTAGATGAAACTAAAAAAAGATTATTAGAATTGCGTTCTGATAAATATTTCCAAGAACTTGTACAAAATACCAAACAATTTACTAATGAACAGAATCTCTGTGAAAATGATTTTAAAAAAGTCCGAACGAGGAAAACTAAAAAAATGCCTGGAGAAAATGTACAAGATGAAATTAGTTCCTCAGCATCAGACAGGTTGGTAAATTATTTATCATTAAAATAATTCTATCATTAAATTCTTGAATATGTAACTTTTATTATAGGTTTAGAGTGAACACATATTATAAGTGTTTGGACCAAATAACTTCATCTATAGACAATAGATTTAGTAATGCTAGAGACATACTGAAAGATCTTGCGTTACTATCCCCAGAGCGGTTAATGGAAGCTAAATATAAATCGGAAATGAATCTTCCAGATAAATGTTTTTTAGATTTGGCTACATGGATAACTGATATTAATCCATACCAACTTAAAACTGAATATTTATTATTCAGCAAAAGCTTAAAAGAATTGATTATTGGAATGAAATTCCCAGATAATCAATCTAATGAATCACTTGATATTAACACTGAAGAGGATTCATCGGAAGATGAACATCAAAATATTACGAGCAAACCAAAACAGAACATAACACTAGGAACTATATTAAATGTTCTCTCAAGTTTTGACATTATGAGTGCCTTTCCGAATTTGTATTATGCTTATAAAGCATTATGTACAATTCCAGCCTCATCAGCCTCAGCAGAAAGAAGCTTTTCAAAGGTATAATAATTGTATTACAATTTTTTCTGTAAACTGATTATGTTTAAATTCTAACTTTGTTCCATTTAGTTTAAATTGATCAAAACTAGACTTAGGTCGACAATGTCACAACAAAGGTTGGAGAGTTTAATGTTGATCTCGTGTGAAAGAGACATACCCATTGATATCAATGAAGTTATAAACAAATTTGGACTGTCATCAAGTGTATTGAGAAAAGAATTAATGTTTGGATAATTGTTTTAATTGAAAGTACTATAAATTATAATAAGATTTATTAATAAAGCAGTATTTATATAATTTATAAAAGTTATTTTTATTGTAGTACCCGCAACATGAATTTTTAGAAAGGCTAATTTGATATAGAATTATAATAGGGGGTGTGGGGGGCGTAGCCCCCCACGGCTCTGTGCAAAATAAAAAAGTGGGTCGTGTGTGCTGCAACTAACATTTTCTTGCCTCACTGTCGAAAAAGTTCGCGCCGCCACTGTACTTCAGTTATACATTTTTATGCTCACTCTCACTTCCAGTTCAATAACTATAATATTAATAAATATAATACATTTATCAAGACAAACTAAAATCTTTAGTATAGGTAGTATAAGTATGTTCTATCCAAGTTTTTATATTTACAGGGAGATTTAAAATCGTTTATCCACGACTCTTGCGCTTGAGCAATGAGTTGTGTGGGGTCTTTCTATCCAAGTTTTTATTAGTTACGGGGAAATATAAAAACGTTCATCCACGACTTTTCCATTTGAGGTGTTAGTGACGACCCCGGGAAAATTTTTACTGAAAAAAGATATTTTACTCAATTACACATCAATGATTATTATTATGTGTTCTTTTATTATTATTATTTTTTCTACAAATATATTTACTTTTTTTTTCCGTATTTATTTTTCATTATTTCAACTTATATGTACAATTATCAATTAATTAACTTGTAGACTCATGGCCTACCCACTGTGCCAAATGCAGTACCAAGAACATCCCATGAACATGTATTGAGGATATGCGATGTTATTAACTAATGCATATTGATGTCATTATGATGTTAACCCGTCATTGGTCGCGTGGGAGAGATCCTCTCACCACGAAATTATTTTGGTCAACACTGTATTTTATATCGGTTTAAAGCATAGCAGCCATGGTATACCTATTATTAGATACATTAAATCTAAACAATTTAACTAAGAAAAAATTTGAAAAAATATTTAAAATATTTCGTGTAAAAGAAAATATAAATACTGAAATATATAGGTATATAGTTTATATAAGTGCTCTTAACAGAATATTTAATACAAATAACATAATTAATGTGTTTTGGTAGTTTAAAACATATTATAATATGACATATTTAAAAAAAAATTGAGTGAATCTCTCGACGCGCGACCAAAGGAGTACAAAAAATAAACGCGACCAACGACGGGTTAATGGGATTGCTAATGCCAGGTTGAGCAACTTTTTAAAAAGTTGTTTATAAGAAGTTAGGTTATAACGTCTATATGACTGCATTATACGATATCCGTGGGATATCTAATGTAACTTCTATAATATGTGTATTTCTAAACATCTATATCATGTTCAATTTGAACAACCATAAGACATCGTTTTGCCTATTATATTACATCTCTAAGAAGTTAGTTAAAACATCTTGAAGAATGTTATTAATGTTAGGGGAATATACAGTGCCATAGCCAGGGGGGCATTGGGGGCAAATGCCCCCCCTCAAATTGTTTTATGAACATTGGGATCATAATGTAACAGGTTTACACAAGCTCTACAGAAACAATAGAAAAAAATTAAATGCCCCTCCTTCAAAAAAAAAAAAAAATGTTTTCTGCTTACAAGACTGATAAAATACAATATAATATAATATAGAATATATTATACTGCTATATTACTGTAGAATTACAAACCAATGAAATCATTAACTGATTATAATTTGTATTAGAATAATAATTAATATGAAAAATAAAATAATGGTAAAAAAAATATTTATTTATTAACATACATGATAAATGACAACATTTAATTCATACAATATAATAAATATATAATAATAATAAAAATTACATAACAAAATTATAATGTATTTGATTGATGTATATTATACAACTGTGTACATCATAATATAAATATAAAAAAGCAGCTTTAGGTATTTGATAAAATAAATGTATAATAATAAAAAAAAATTATAATATACTAAATAATGTATATTATAAAACTGTATAAAGTATAGATCATAATATAAATAAAAAAAAAACCTCTTTACTTAATAAAGAAATATAGTATAGTAAAAAAATTATTACATTCTTAATAATTGATGTATAACAAAATATATACTATATACCTACATCATAATATAAAAAAAAAAACAGTTTTATTTAATAAAAAAAAATTTAATATAATTAATAATGTATATTATACAATTTTATACATCATGTTAATAAAAAAAACCTACCTATCTTTACTTTACAAAATATATGTATAATAATAAAAAAAAATTATAACAATATAATACTTTGTCTTATAAATCTTATAATAGTAATACTTAATGAGAGTATAACGATAGTCTTTCAACATTCCACCTATTAATACAAAAATATTTATTTAAATATAGATACATTCTGTGACATTTTATATCAATTTATTATTATTTACTAAATTATTTCATTATGACTTAGAGTCATAACAACAGCTTTTTCAGTTGTCAAAGGTACAAAAAAACATTTATATTTAATGTCATTAACACTTATACGCATTAAGTCGGACTGTGATTTAATATCTACAATAACAGAGCCAATAACTGATGATTCAAATGGAACACAAAAAAAATTAAATGATTTAAAAATAAATACATTAAAAAAAATATCTCCATTTTTACATTTTGAAATATGCTTAACTGATGCAATTTCATTTGTAGTTAACATGATATAATTATTTTTGGGAACCTGTTGGGTGGATATTAAATAATTTGTATTATTAAGTGTTATGGTTTGATAAAAAGTGCAATCTAAATCTTTATTAAAAATGTTATTATCTAGTTCACATTCCTTACCTAATTTATAGGTTTGATTAAAATTAGTATTTTCATGACCAGTGTACATATTATTTACTTTTTCTAGTATTCTATTAGTAGCTTCTTATAATGGGAACCGTGAATGAGAAATACTTTTTTTTATAAGCCCTAAGTAATTTTCAAATTTATAAGCACTGAAATTATCTAAACAGCCATGTATTTTAGTATAAAATGGAAGATGAATTAAGTTGTGAATGTTATGGGTAACAAAATGTGCCCCATAAATTATTCTAAATTCTTTAACAAAATCGATGAGTAAATTATATGCAATATCATTCTTAATTAAACATAGGCCTGGGGTAACCAAAATTTTTATTGCTCCATGTAATTTAATGAAATTTAAATATAATTGTTTTTTAAGTCTTCCCTTTAATACAACAGGACCGGTAAACAATAAAAAGGTTCGGAACTCATTTGCTTTCCAATATTCTATGTCATTTAAAGACCTTGGTAACCTGACAAACTCTGATGGGAAGTAATCTTTTAAATTATTGAGCTCTATATTAACAGCATCACATTTTGCTGAAGGAATTTTTGTTGACTGTTTACCCCTCACCCAAAATTTCAGTAGACGTTTCATTGCTCCTAGACAGACAGCATGCATGTAATCGATTGGTACAGCTTTAATCATGTCAATTGGTAAACGCTCTAAAGGACAATAACCTTTGTGATACTCATCATCACTTTTAGCTCTAAAACTAGTATCTGTTTGCAATGGGGCGTTAACTTCCAAAAATGTCATTCTATGTTCTCTATACTCACCCTCCACTATACATGTATTACATCCAAAACGAGCATTATGACCTCTGACATTAAGCAAAAAGGCCTTTGCGGGAGAATCACAAATTATTTGTTTTAAATGTATACTTATTACTTTATTATCAAAACATTCAAAACTCATTCCATTATTAACCAGTTCTATAGCTTCATTTAAAAACAAATTCAAAAAATCCTCTATAGATTCTGGCTTTTTATCTGTACTAAAGTATAAACCAACGGCAAAAACTAATTTTGATAACTGAGGCACATTTGTTATTGAACAGAGTATAGGCCAAAATTGCTGTTTAGAACTATGCGCCAAAGGCAATCCATCTATATTAATACTTAAGAAGATTTCATTAATATTTCTTAAACAATGTTTATTAAAGTTTAATATAGTAGATAACATTTTTTTTAAACCTAAGTGAATGTATGTGCCTGGATTTATATTAATTACATTGTGAGATCTAGGGGTATTCATCAAGGTCCTGACATCTTTTGGTAGATCTAATCCCTCAGACCTTAATATATTTAACAAATTATTTACACTGTTTTTTGAAATATTGAAAGCTAACACCCACTGTTGGAGTTTATCTTTAATGCTAAGTTTATTACAAGTAGTATAGTTATTGTTTGATCCTAATGTATCAGCAATTGTATCTAGTTCCAATTCTATCTCTTGTGGTAAATTAGTTTGATCATGAGGTATAGGATTATCAGGTACAGGATTATCAGAAACAAAATTATTGTAGCTACAGTTTTCAACAGCTGTTTCGGATATCTTCATATTGTTAAGAATATCATTATCAGTATTTGAACTAGTTGTTATTATACGTACTTCTTTATCTGATATTTTTGTACTATTTGTAGCAGTAGCACAGTTGAGTCTTTTGAAATGTCGAAGAGACATATTCTCAATTGTTTTGCGCTTTTTGCGAGGAATCTACAAGATAAACATTAAATATTCATTAATAATTAGGTAGGTAAATCTCTAATATTTAGAAACAACAATAAATTTATGTTTTTACAATTGTTTAATGTAATATGTATTAAGACCTTTTTAGTATTAATATTTACAGTAAAAGCTTAATTCATAATATTTCTATCAGCAAAAATATTGTTTTCTTATAATACGATAAAATAGTTAAATCATTGTAGTGGCAGTTATGTTGGGGAATGAGAAGCAATGGACTGAATTTAAAAACAGGAAACAAATCTCCTCCAAATAAAAAAAATATTTATAATATAGATTGGTACTGTTACGTACTGTATAATATATCATACACTCTTGGGACTTGTATAAAATGTTCACTTAAGCGAAAGTTTAACATACCAGCTGAAGCCATTTTTTCATTCTTCAGGCGTTGAGCCCCATGCCTGAACCAATCTTTAACAACTTTTTCAAAAGTATGTTCATCGTTTTGGTATAATTCATATGAAGTTTCTAAGAACACAATTAACAAGTATATTTAAATAGATATAGGTTTAAAAAATTGTAATATCATACTTTTTATGGCTTTCATTATTTGATGATCAACTAATCTAAAATTATTTTTTTGGCCCGTCCAAGAGCATAATGTTGCCAGTTTATTTGTAAACAATTTTGAAAGCACTCTCTTGATTAACTATTTGGTTTCAGAGCCACCAATAGACTTAAAAATCATAAAAGGGATTCTACATCATTCATAGGGAAATAGTTTAAAAATGTAGAATCTAAAGAAGAGGCTTGGATATTTGAATTAGGATTTCTTTTTATGTAGTCTATCACAATATCTAATTTTTTGTCAATTCTAGTAAAAAACATGTTCGTTACATTAAGTAATTGATCCATTTTACCAGAGTCTAATCCATGATTATCTAATTCAAAATCATAAAAATCTTTCAAAAAAATTATTAAAAATACAAGGGTATATTATGTTAAACTCAATTTTAATATACTATTTATAAATTAAAACTTTATAGGTAATACTATTTCTTTAATTGTACACAGTGTTACAAATACATTGTTTTCAAAAGATAAAGTTTAATTTATATACCTATACATAATATATTACAAAATATATTACCTGCAGGAATGTTTAACAAATCAAAGTTTGACGCAAAACTCTTTGTACCTGAAATTAAAAATGAAATATAAAATGATCATTGATTGACAAATAACATTGATTAATAAATCCAAAAAATATAATAGGATGGATCAGATTTAAATACCTGTTGTGTCAATAATTGTGTTCAATTCATTTCCAGTTAAAGAAGCAGAATTTGAAACGGCTAAAGAAAAATTATAATCATTAATTTAATATAATATATTAAGTATAACAGAATATTCTAAGAATTATAATTATTCAACAACTCACAAGGAAAATGATACATATTATTATTGTCAATTATAGAATTGGCGTCCATGTCATACATTGTTTTCAATGGAGCTAACAAAATTTAAACAAATTATAAAGGAAAACATACATTGGAACATTATATAAAATCATATACAAAATAGGTAGGCAATAGAAAAAAATGTAATTTTACATACATGATACTGAGCATTCAGCTGCACATTCAGCATTGTAAGTCGAAATTAGTTGGTTTTCATTTGGTTTTTTTTTTTTTTAATATTTTAATAGATTCATCGTCGCTGCTAGTACCTTGAAAAAATAAAAAATACATAATATTATTAAAAAAAGTAATACAACCACTCTGATTAATAAAAGGAATCCTACAAGGAAATAAAAGTTTGGGTGCCATTTGGGGGAAGTATGGGGTGCAATCATTGATCATACCCACAAAGTTGTAATATTTCCTCAGAGGCCCAGGGAAAAAAAAGGCTTAGGCCCAACTTAAACATACTGAATATGGTTCCATTGAAAAAGCTAAAATTTTAATAATCTATAGGTAGGTATTTTAAGATGTTGAATTAAACTTACTATCATTATTATTGTTCGGTAAATCTTCACCGTTATCACTCTGCGATTCAGCTTCTGATGTAAGGAATAACTCTAATTCTTTTGCAGCAGCATCTTGGTATGAGACTAATTATAGTAAATCATAAATATAAACTAATACGTACCATCAATTAAGGACTTACAAATTTATATTGATAAAATTATAAATAAAAAAAAATAAGTTAATCAATTATTAAAATTATTTATTTACCAAACTGGCTAATAAGCTTTACTGTGTGAGTAGTCCATTTGGAAGAGGGCTTGGCACTTTTCATAATTATCATGGAAGTTACTCGGTAATCAGGCCATAAACATTTTAAATGATTACTTTTACCTTTTTTTAACCAATTAATTGGAATTATGGAGTATTTATTTTCTGGTTCGAAAAATCCTATTATATACTGAAATAATATTATAACAATTAACAAATAACATAATTTGTACAAAAAAAACCAATATGATGCATGTCAGTAAAATAAAAATATATAATATATCGATGCAACATCGATACCTAATACATATTAAAAATATTAAATATTTTTACTATATATAAATAATAATCTATAGATGCTGATAGAAATATTATAATAAGTTTTGGGTTTTTATCAAAAACTATAATTGGCAAGTATTTATACAAAACTTTAAAATATGTCAAATCATGAATTACCTTTGTTTCCTTATTTATTTGGTCCATATTTAGTAATGTTTTGATACTTAAAATTTTATGTTCAATCTAAAATATAAGTATTTAATATGAAATGTGCTATAAAATATATATAATATTATGTACTACAGTGGCACGCACCCCCGAGTCAGCTCCCCACAGACTAGAGTACCTATTATTTTTTTATTCATGCAATTTCTAAAGTTACCCTGAGATAGGGTCTTCTTCGTAGATAGTCATCTAAATGTATTGTTAATATTATATAAAACACATTTTTGAAATTAGAAATAATAGATACCTAATATAAATTAAATTAAATATACTTAAATCAAACAATAGATAATAATATTACAATGTTTAACAAAATAAACCATAGTTTAGCAGAATATAATATTATTGAACATTGTCCTAGTTAGGTAGTTAACTTTGAATGATTTTAAAAAGAATTGTGCCTTAGGATTGATAATATTTTTCAACTGCTATTATAACAACTATTATGAGGAATTTTGTATTAAATTTTCAAGCTTTTTGACTTGATTAAAAACATTATATTAACATTCATAGACAAAAAGCAAAAAAACTTGAAAATTTAAAATATCCATAAATGGCTCAAAACATTTAGAGTGATCCGATTTCGATAATTGTTTTTTTTTTAAAAAGAAAATTCTTATTGGGGGGTGCCATGGACTTGGATTTTCAAAACTCTATATTCTTAACCATCCAATATGAATATGACCTATTTTCACAAGCTTTTGTTATTTGTATTATGTTCGTTTTAAGCAACGAAATTAAAAATCGAAGTCCTATGCGCCCTGAAGAAAATTATCATCTTACTAACAAAAAAAAAAAATTAATCTAATCAGACCACTCTATCATACGTGATGATTTTTCATGTAAAGCGTGTTTTGATAAAAAAATTATGCATTTTATTTTTGGTTGGCGGTGCCGTTGACATGTGCACACATGTATTGCGTGCGTAGATTGCAGGTACCCACACACAATCACACTTGGCGGCAGCAACGAAATTGCATATTGCCTAAATATTGAAGACACGTGGGCCCTTTAAATATAATTTATTGAACCACTCCCCCCTCCTAACAAGAATAAATCCTGGTTGCGCCACTGATGTACTTACTATAAAAGTGAATATGAATATGATGTAATATGTGTATACTTACATGATGACAGATTTGAACTTTCAAAAGTTGTACCTACATCCAAATCAAATAAATACAGGAACAAAGTACCTGCACACAATATAGGTAACGAGGAACACAATAATATTTTGAAGACGTAGTATTTAAGAAGTAGGTAGGTACTTATTAAATGTAGCCGTCGAGTTTTTAAAAATTTAAAAAATAATTACAAATAATGTTAACAAGACAATATTATAATAAATTCACTGCAAACAATGGATTGACGGCAATCGGTTAAAATAACGACTATAGTCGCATCGCCGGCGAACGATAAATGATAATAATATGTTTTGACATTTGACGGTTAATATTTTTATTATGCGCATAATGGATATTATATATATAATATAGCTATATCTAGCGCTTTGGTGGCTATTAATAATAATTAAATAATAAATTTGTCATTTTTAAACATCCCATAGATGTTATTATTGACATCAGTTTTTACTGTTCTAAAAAACATCGATGATACATTATACAGATGTTTTTATTTGAAGTAAATTTCATATAATTTAATATCCTAATATTATTGTTAAATAGATGTTATTGTTAAATGTTATATCGACACCTTTCAATAGATATCTATAGGATGGATAAGTTGATCTATTATACAATTGTTGATGTTATTTGTAAAAGTTAAAATAAACAAAATATTTAACATCTTATTATTGTAAAATAGATCATTTTTCAGGATGTTATATTCTTGGACATCTATGGGAGGTTTTGGTTGATGCATGGTACAGTGGGTTGGTATTACTAACAGGTTATTTATTCCGTGAGGTGACCAATTTTTAAAATATAGTAGTTCCTGTTTTATTAAATATTTTCTTGATTTTTTAAAATATTTATTTTTTTTATCTCCCATTAATGATGAAATTATACCGTTGCAAAATTCGTCTTCTGACTGTAGTGTTTTTAATGTCTCAGGTTTTATATTGTCGGAATTAATTTCGAAATTTGTAGAGTTATCATTAATTTCGTCTTTATCGTTCTCATATAATATTTCTGTTTTTTTTTGTTGTATAAACGAGGTAACGTGAGAGACAATCGAATGGCGTTATGCAGAAAGCAACCATCCCACAATCTTATGAAAAACGAGATTTTTGTAGAACGAGATAGAGAATTTCATTTTACGTATTCTGCAAAATACAACCAAACCAACATTGAACTGTAGCGCTATCTATCAATGTTTCAAAAACCAACTGAATGATTTTATCGATAAAAATTAATGTATAATACATCCATGACGCATGGTTTTGTAATGGAGGTATGACTGATAATAAGAATAAGATAATATCAATCCATGTGGCTTGGTCGTTTTCTGTAAAAATGATAATCGTTATTTTATTATCAATGGAGTGTTTGAAAATAAATATTAAAATTTTAATATTCTATTCTTTGTTATGACGATTTCATTCGTTATTTGTTATTTTAATTTTATAAGGAAGATTTTAAGTGTATTAATATATCTTATTACTCACATAACGTCATAACATGGAAGTAAACAGAACGAAGAGGGCCAGTCGTATGGTTAAGTTGGTTCAAAATAATATAGCAACAACAGATATTGAAACAATTAATATTTCAGTTGATTTGGAAGGTAAGAAACAAAAAGTATATTATAGATATCTTTGATGGTATAATGTTATATTATAATAACAATTTAATAATATTGTAATACTTTTGTTTAATAACAGAGTTTCAAAACGAAAGAATTGTATTTTCTGACGACGATGAAACGTTTGATGATACTGATAAGGATCCGACGTTTGATCCATATTGCACCATAGTAGAACCTAGTGATGGCGAAGACCAAGCAACAGCTCCAGAAGATGATGAAGATATCAATCAAAATATTCATCATGGTAGACCGAAAAAAGGTAGGAAAAGAAAACACATTGAACAATCTCGAGCTAATATAAAAGTATTAAAAAACTCTAACTTGAGTTATTACAACTACAAAAATAAAAAAATTAATCCTAAAACTTTTAAAGATTTTGACTGTGTACCTATGCCCAATGAAGTGTGTGCAAAAGGTTTCTGTAGAACAGAGAAAACTTGAATTTGATAAATTTTGGAAAATAGGAGAATACATGGCACAAAATGCTTATATTGCTGCACTCGTTAATGAATTACCTGTCAAAAGAAGGTATGTTGGTACTAATAGCACTCACTTTAAAAAACAATTCTCCAGGAAGTATAATTTAAATGATATACATGTTTGTCGAAAAATGTTTTGTGAAACATTGAATGTTTCAACTTGCAGAATAAATACAGCTCTAAAAAAAATTCATGGTAGAGCACCTTTATTAGATCAAAGAGGTGTAAAAAATGGTGGCTTTAACAAAATTCCAGATGACAAGCTTAAAATTATTAAAGAGCATATAAACAAAATTCCTAAATATAAGTCTCATTATTGTAGAGAGCAATCTTCTTCTCAGTATTTACCACTTGAAATGACTTTGGACAAAATGTACGCAGCATACAAAGAAGAAAATATCACAGAATCAGTCAGTTTCTCATCATATAAAAGGTTTTTTTATGATAATTTTAATTTAAAATTTAAATCACTAAAAAAGGATACATGCAACACGTGTGATTCTTTAAATGTTCAAATAAATAATGAAACTAATGCAATAAAAAAACAAGAACTAACATCAAAACACCATGAACATTTAAATTTGGCTGAAAATGCACAGACATCATTAAAACTAGATTTGGAAAAATCAAAAGAGTGTGAGCATTTCCAATGCCTTACCTATGATATGGAGAAAACATTACCTCTCCCTAGGATAGCTACAAACATAATCTTTTATAAGAGACAACTTTGGTTGTATAACACAGGAATTTATAGCGGAAAAGAACATCAGGGACATTGTTATGTTTGGTTGGAAGGCCAGGCAGGAAGAGGGGCACAAGAAGTAGGGTCATGTTTGATAAAACACATAAAAAATAATTTGAATCACAATATTAAAGAATTAGTTTTATGGTCCGATTCATGTGGAGGACAGAACAGGAATATTAAAATTGTTTTACTATTGAAAACTCTTTTCAATAGCACTGGCCTTGATAATATTACACTTAAGTACTTATACCCTGGCCACAGTTTTTTACCCAACGACAGAAATTTCAGTGATATTGAGTCAGCACTTAAACACCAACAAAGGCTTTATACTCCACAAGACTATATTGATGTGATGAGAACATGTAAGAAAAAAAATCCATTAATAGTTACTCAAATGAATGATGAAGACTTTGTTAGCTCAGAAATGTTAGAGAAAAAAACTACTAATCGAAAGGTATCTGTCTCTGGTGACAAAATCAATTGGCTACAAACAAGGCAAATTAAATTATGCCGTAATCATCCATTTTCATTGTTTATGAGTCAAACCTTATTAGATGAAAACTTTTTGGAAATTAATATTGAAAAACGTGGTCGTGGTCGAGTATCAAACAACAACATACTTTTTCCATCTGAAACACTACTTACTAAACTATGGCCTAATGGTAAAGAAATCAACCAAGCAAAACTTGATGACATAAAATCTATAATGCATCTTATACCTGCTGATGCTCATGAGTTTTATACACATTTTACAGGAAATGCTATCATTGAAGAAGATATTAATGGTTTCAATGAGAATTTAGATTTTGACATAGAAACTAATAATATTGATTAATAATACCTACAATTTTTTTTTTAATTTTTAATTACACTGTTTAACTATTAAATTATTATAACTCAAAGACTGAGATAAATTAAATTCTGTTAAGTTTAAAATTATTATTATGTTACTAAAAAAGGTTCTTGTACCTATTTGATTTTGTTTTAATAGACTTCTTATTAATTTTGTTGTTACACATATTGTTTTGTAATGATATAACTCAAAGACTGAGATAAATTAAATGCTGTTAAGTTTAAAATTATTATTATGTTACTAAAAAAGGTTCTTGTACCTATTTGATTTTGTTTTAATAGACTTCTTATTAATTTTGTTGTTACACGTATTGTTTTTTAATGATATAACTCAAAGACTGAGATAAATTAAATGCTGTTAAGTTTAAAATTAATATTATGTTACTAAAAAAGTTTCTTGTCTTATTTGATTTTGTTTTAATAAACTTCTTATTAATTTTGTTGTTACACATATTGTTTTTTAATGATATAACAGACTGAGATAAATGTACCTATTTAAGTTTTAGAAATTATGTTTGATGAATTAAGTTGTTAACTATCAAAATTAGTCACATATAATTTACTCCCATAAGTTAGTAATTAATGTAGTAATAAGAAATTTTTATGTAGCAATAGCATTAAAAAAAAAAAAAATGAGGTCATTTTTTCTCAAAAACAACGGGGACTGTCGTATATTGTAGACAGTCGTCAAAATAATATTATTCATTATATATGTAATAAAGGTGGGGATATTTTAAATTATAAATTATTGAAGTAGGTCGGGCCAGCGAAGTAAGATGTGCTGAGGCGACAATAATATTTTCTATATAACGCCGCCGTAAGCGCAGGCATGGGGCCCCGTTGTCGCTGAGTGATTCGGCGAGGACGTAGGTACGACGATTGTACGTGAGAAGCAACAATCGTAGTACGGGCTAGGCAGTCTGAATTTGCTAAGTGTTTTATCTATGTTTGTTTTAAAATAATAAAAGTGTTTCCGACCCGAAAATTATATGTTTTGTTTGAGTAGTCACGCAATTCTACGTACTCCTTAAATCTGATCTGTAACCGGTTAATTTATGGTCTTTTGATTACTCAATTGTCGGTAGAGGTATATCACTGAAAAGTGCATATACGACAGTGGCGCCCAACGGGGTTCTTATTCACGGGCGGAGACATTTTTTTAAAATTTTTTTGTGCGTGTGCCCTGGTACCTCAACCTTGGCACGTTTAATTTTTCGAAGTGTTTATGTACGAGAAGTACAGCAGTTTAATTTTTCGAAGTGTTTATGTACGAGAAGTACAGCAGTTTAATTTTTCGAAGTGTTTATGTACGAGAAGTACAGCAGTTTAATTTTTCGAAGTGTTTATGTACGAGAAGTACAGCAGTTTAATTTTTCGAAGTGTTTATGTACGAGAAGTACAGCAGTTTAATTTTCGAAGTGTTTATGTACGAGAAGTACAGCAGTTTTTACGTGTGGTCTGGGAAAAATTCCCTTGGCACACCAATTTTTTTGTGCAAGTGAAGCACGACAATTGTGTACGTTTCGGGTAGTAAAACCCGGAGCAAGTTTAGTGTTTTTACCAGTTAAAGTAAAATATACATTTTGCGTGTTTTGGGTGCAGTAGAAACCCAGAACGCAATAATTTTGTGCGTGCATACCGATCAACTAACAATACGCGTTCGATTTTTGTCTTACCGACAAGACAACGTCTGTGTCGCGTGAGTAAAATTTTGCTAACCGTGCGTCTACACGTATACGCCAAGGTGAGAAACGTTTTTGTAATATACTTATATATTAATATTAGGATTATAGATTAAAGTTTTTTTTTCCAAAAGAAACAATTAAAATAGAATTTCAGTTCAATAATTTTCTTTTTTTTCAAAATTTTTATTCGATATTAAATAACCGCAAAAATATTTTAATTTAGGTTATAAACTATTCAAAAATTAAGTATTTAATATTAAGCATAAATTAATTAAAATACATTTTATTATGATATGAATGACGAACATATTATAGCTTTAGGAAAAAAAATTACAAAATTAACAGATATTTATTTACAAAAGAAACCAGAACTTATTGAATTATGCAAATCTAAAAAATTAAAAAGTGTAGGAACCGTAGATAACCTAAGGGCTAGATTATCCAGATACTATAAGGGGATCGTAGAATTAGACGACATCGAAGAAACCTTAAGCGATCAACAAAAACTCAAAGTTCAAAAGGATTCAACAGAGAATAGAATTGATATTAAAGAACTACTTACACAAAGCAATTTAAGTGATTCAAGTCCAGAAACGAGTAATAGCGCTAGTAACAGACCCAAAACAAGTGATAACGATCTTTTAAAAATATCCAACATTTTAGAAAATAACGCAAACAAATTAATAACTCAGGCAGATCAATTTCTGAACACTGGTAGTAATTTATATCAAAATAATTTAGAACAAATCCCTAACAATAATTATAATAATTTAATAAACTTAGATCCTAACGAATCAACAAAAATAGAACACATATACGAAGATATCGAAAGTCCAATTAAAACCGAATCAAACTTAAATACCACTTTCTTTAGCAATTCAAAATTTGTAATAGAAAGCACACCCAAAAAATTTAATAATTTAGCAAATCAAAATCCAAGACACAAAATGGAAAAAATGATAATCAAACCAGACTATTTTTCCGGTCAAGGAGACGTAAAACATTTTTTTAAACAATATGAAAAAGCAGGATTAATAAATAGTTGGGACGACAGTGACAAAGTAAAATTTTTATCTATATTTTTAAAAGGCACTGCAGAAACATTTTTAGAAAATTTGGAAAATATTAAGACCCAGTGGACTTGGGTAGAATTAAAAAATGAATTTTTAAATGAATTCCAACCAATCGGTTATTCTATATTATTAAAAACCAAACTAGAAAATAGAAAACAAGAAGATACGGAATCAATTATGAGCTTTGTAACGGATATCGAAAACTTATGCAGGCAAGTAGAAAGAAACATGAAAGAAGAAGATATATGCACTTATATTTTAAAAGGACTAAAAGAACCAATTCTAAACGCGATTTCTCTTCACGATAATAGTACTCTGAAAAAATTAAAAGAAAATTTAAAAAAATATGAATTAATGCAATTCAGAGTTAATTCAAGAAGCCCAGGACTTAACGAATACACAGAAATTTTAAATAAACAAGTAATGCAATTAAATACGGAAACAAAAGACAGCAACCAAGAAATTAAACGATTAAATACAAAATTAGAAGGAATAGACAGTTATTATAAAAACAAAATTGATCAACTGTGTACAGAAATGTATAATTTAAAAAAACACGACAAGACAGTCAATTTTGGAGATAGATCACGCAACAGAGACAAAAGTCCATATCCAGAAAAATCAGATTACAAAGGCAGAAACAATTACAGGGAAAAAAGTCCTTATCCCGATAGGTACAACGACTATAAGTTCAGAAATAACAGTAGAGAAATGATCAACAATAGAGATAGGTCTTATTCAAGGGACAGGAAAGACTCCTACGACAGGTCCAGAGATACAAGCAGAAATCGATACAACAACAGAAATCGTGGAAATGACGAAAATAGAAAACAGCACAGTAGGGACAGCAGCAGAGAAAGATACTCAAGATCCACAACGCCGGAAAAATTTAATGGAAGAGAAAACATAAAATGCTACAAATGCAATGCAAAAGGACATTATGCTAACGATTGCAATTATTCAAAAAACGAATAGCACCCGAGCTAAGAGTAAAATCGGAATATCTAACTCGGGGAACATATAATATTAATACAAAAACCAACACCTCAAAATTTAACAAAGAAAAACAAACGGAAAAAAATAATTATATACATTTTTTAGAAAATTGGTACAAATCAATAAATTCAAATAAATTAATAACTAATGAAGTAAACGATAATGACGAAAAAGCTATAGAAAACATCGTAACAATAAGTAGTCTAAATCCACTAAACGAATTTCAAAAATTCCTACTCAGCAATAACGATAAAACCGACTTCCCATGCGATTACAGTGAACAGACGGTAAATATGTTTTCATTGCCAAATGATACCGCAATCGGTCATTGCGTAAGTCAATGCCTTACTATGTCAAAGGGGATCGCATTACAATTTAGAAATAAATTTAACAACGTTCAAAATTTAATAGACCAAGAAAAAAAAACGACCGAAATTGCATATTTACAAAACGGAAGACAATATGTTTTATACCTCATAACAAAAAATAAATATTACGATAAACTAGCATATACTAACATTTTTAGCACACTAATTAACACTAGGCAATTTTGTATAGAGAAAAATATTACTACTTTAGCATTACCTAAAATTTGTACTGGACAAGACAAAAAGAATTGGAACGTTATTTCTACCATGATTAAGTTTATTTTTCAAGACACGCAAATAAAAATTTTAATATGCCTACTACCAAGTAATGACAATGAAAATCGAAATAAATATTTAAAAAACAATGATTCACAAACTAGTAATATTACGTTAGGGAAAAATTTCAATAACACAATTAATGATAATTTAAAGAATGAAATCTCACAAATCACGGGTTCATTCATAAAAACGGAAAACGTACCCGGAGACGGTGATTGTGGCGCCCACGCACTACGAATATGCTTAAAACAACATGGTATATACAGAAAGACAGTAGAATTATTAAATATGCTCGGCATTCCTAATTGCAAATCTGGTTACTATCTTACAGATGACGATCTAGCGTTTATCTGTGATCAATTCAATTTCAACTTATATTTAATACATGAAGATTCCGGAAATACAAATGCCATAATTTACTGGAAATTAAACAGAGAAAACATAGGGATATTCAATAAAAATTGTCATTGGACACCAGGAATCATCACAAAAACACATGAACCACGTCAATTCAATAACGTAATAATAAACACAGTCTTTCCAGACTTTAATACTGTAGAAAAAAATGTAGACCATTTCTTACACGAATGTTTCGATCGCTTAAAATTATCACAACAAAACCCTATAGAAAAAAATAAAACCGGCAACAATTTTAAAACTGACAAGTCAACAATATGGTACTCACAATTTTGCCAAGACTGCGAATATTTGTCCACGTCCAAAGATATACTAGACGACCATGATGACAAAGAACAGTATTGGAGTGAGGGGGGAAACGTTATGTTTTGTGAAATATGCGGAAACTACGTAAGAGAATATCGGAACCGGCCCATACAAGAAGACGAGAAAGCCATAGAAACCAAAAACCAGCTAATTCAACACAATAAAAAAATTAAAATCAACAATCAAAATACAAACATAGATTCAGACACGGATCGAAAACACAGAGTGCTCTCCATAAAAATAAAAATAGACGCAACGAACAAAATGCAATAATAGACACAGGCTCAAATCTATCATGCGTAGATTATTCCCTAGTAAAAAATAAACAAGAAATTAAACCCAAAGAACAAATCACAATTACAGGTGCTGACAATAATGAACTTATACAAATAGGAACAACTGAATTAATAATTACAATCAACACACTCAAATATAAAATCAAAGTATACGTCATTGAAGGACTAACTTGTAAATTACTATTAGGAAACGATTTTAATATTAAATACAACTTGATAATCGACTTTAAAAACAAAGAATTACAAATCGACAATAATTCTATAAAAATGGACGAAATATGGTACGAACATAATAGAAATTACAAGCTAAATATTTTTGCAACTGGAAGCATAATGTGTAAAAATCAAAATAATGAAAATGAAATAAGAGACAATCAAGGCACGACAATAAACATTTCTAAGGAACTAAATAATGACCAACGCGAAAAAGCATGTAAATTGATAAAAAAGTTTAAACATTTATTTACATCCGACCCATTAGATATAGGATGTGCAAACGTGGAACCCTGTGAAATAAACTTAAAATCCAACAAACCTATATTCCATCCACCATACAGAACACCGCCAATTCAAAGAGAAAAATTAAAAAAAATTAATTAATAATATGATTAAAGCCGGCATTATCGAACCAAGTCGAAGTAATTATGCAGCACCAGTATTTTTAATACCCAAAAAG
>JANEHU010004753.1:0-52795 GCA_027563435.1 Nasonovia ribisnigri
TATCCAGAAAAATCAGATTACAAAGGCAGAAACAATTATAGGGAAAAAAGTCCTTATCCCGATAGGTACAACGACTATAAGTTCAGAAATAACAGTAGAGAAATGAGCAACAATAGAGATAGGTCTTATTCAAGGGACAGGAAAGACTCCTACGACAGGTCCAGAGATACAAGCAGAAATCGATACAACAACAGAAATCGTGGAAATGACGAAAATAGAAAACAGCACAGTAGGGACAGCAGCAGAGAAAGATACTCAAGATCCACAACGCCGGAAAAATTTAATGGAAGAGAAAACATAAAATGCTACAAATGCAATGCAAAAGGACATTATGCTAACGATTGCAATTATTCAAAAAACGAATAGCACCCGAGCTAAGAGTAAAATCGGAATATCTAACTCGGGGAACATATAATATTAATACAAAAACCAACACCTCAAAATTTAACAAAGAAAAACAAACGGAAAAAAATAATTATATACATTTTTTAGAAAATTGGTACAAATCAATAAATTCAAATAAATTAATAACTAATGAAGTAAACGATAATGACGAAAAAGCTATAGAAAACATCGTAACAATAAGTAGTCTAAATCCACTAAACGAATTTCAAAAATTCCTACTCAGCAATAACGATAAAACCGACTTCCCATGCGATTACAGTGAACAGACGGTAAATATGTTTTCATTGCCAAATGATACCGCAATCGGTCATTGCGTAAGTCAATGCCTTACTATGTCAAAGGGGGATCGCATTACAATTTAGAAATAAATTTAACAACGTTCAAAATTTAATAGACCAAGAAAAAAAAACGACCGAAATTGCATATTTACAAAACGGAAGACAGTATGTTTTATACCTCATAACAAAAAATAAATATTACGATAAACTAGCATATACTAACATTTTTAGCACACTAATTAACACTAGGCAATTTTGTATAGAGAAAAATATTACTACTTTAGCATTACCTAAAATTTGTACTGGACAAGACAAAAAGAATTGGAACGTTATTTCTACCATGATTAAGTTTATTTTTCAAGACACGCAAATAAAAATTTTAATATGCCTACTACCAAGTAATGACAATGAAAATCGAAATAAATATTTAAAAAACAATGATTCACAAACTAGTAATATTACGTTAGGGAAAAATTTCAATAACACAATTAATGATAATTTAAAGAATGAAATCTCACAAATCGCGGGTTCATTCATAAAAACGGAAAACGTACCCGGAGACGGTGATTGTGGCGCCCACGCACTACGAATATGCTTAAAACAACATGGTATATACAGAAAGACAGTAGAATTATTAAAAATGCTCGGCATTCCTAATTGCAAATCTGGTTACTATCTTACAGATGACGATCTAGCGTTTATCTGTGATCAATTCAATTTCAACTTATATTTAATACATGAAGATTCCGAAAATACAAATGCCATAATTTACTGGAAATTAAACAGAGAAAACATAGGGATATTCAATAAAAATTGTCATTGGACACCAGGAATCATCACAAAAACACATGAACCACGTCAATTCAATAACGTAATAATAAACACAGTCTTTCCAGACTTTAATACTGTAGAAAAAAATGTAGACCATTTCTTACACGAATGTTTCGATCGCTTAAAATTATCACAACAAAACCCTATAGAAAAAAATAAAACCGGCAACAATTTTAAAACTGACAAGTCAACAATATGGTACTCACAATTTTGCCAAGACTGCGAATATTTGTCCACGTCCAAAGATATACTAGACGACCATGATGACAAAGAACAGTATTGGAGTGAGGGGGGAAACGTTATGTTCTGTGAAATATGCGGAAACTACGTAAGAGAATATCGGAACCGGCCCATACAAGAAGACGAGAAAGCCATAGAAACCAAAAACCAGCTAATTCAACACAATAAAAAAATTAAAATCAACAATCAAAATACAAACATAGATTCAGACACGGATCGAAAACACAGAGTGCTCTCCATAAAAATAAAAATAGACGGCAACGAACAAAATGCAATAATAGACACAGGCTCAAATCTATCATGCGTAGATTATTCCCTAGTAAAAAATAAACAAGAAATTAAACCCAAAGAACAAATCACAATTACAGGTGCTGACAATAATGAACTTATACAAATAGGAACAACTGAATTAATAATTACAATCAACACACTCAAATATAAAATCAAAGTATACGTCATTGAAGGACTAACTTGTAAATTACTATTAGGAAACGATTTTAATATTAAATACAACTTGATAATCGACTTTAAAAACAAAGAATTACAAATCGACAATAATTCTATAAAAATGGACGAAATATGGTACGAACATAATAGAAATTACAAGCTAAATATTTTTGCAACTGGAAGCATAATGTGTAAAAATCAAAATAATGAAAATGAAATAAGAGACAATCAAGGCACGACAATAAACATTTCTAAGGAACTAAATAATGACCAACGCGAAAAAGCATGTAAATTGATAAAAAAGTTTAAACATTTATTTACATCCGACCCATTAGATATAGGATGTGCAAACGTGGAACCCTGTGAAATAAACTTAAAATCCAACAAACCTATATTCCAACCACCATACAGAACACCGCCAATTCAAAGAGAAAAATTAAAAAAATTAATTAATAATATGATTAAAGCCGGCATTATCGAACCAAGTCGAAGTAATTATGCAGCACCAGTATTTTTAATACCCAAAAAGGAGAAAGGCAAATATAGATTCTTAGTAGATTATAGGAAACTAAATAACGAAACAATTAGTGACAAACACCCTATACCTAGGTCACAAGACCTTTTTAGGAGCTTAGAGGGAGCACAATATTACAGTTCTATCGACCTTTGCCAAGGTTATTTTCAGATTCCGGTTAAAAAGGAGGACCAAGATAAGACAGCCTTTATCACGGATTTTGGTCTATATAATTTTAAACGAATACCTCAAGGTTTCAAAAACTCGGGCCCAATTTTTCAAAGAGTTATCAATAATTTATTCAGCGATTTCTTATATAGAACAATGATAGCATACTTGGACGACATATGTTGTTACGGAAACAACTTCGAGGAAGCATTAAGTAGATTAGAGGAAGTATTCAAAAGACTAGACGAAGCCGGATTAAAGTTAAAAACTAGCAAATGCGTACTACTAGGTACTGAAATAGAATTATTAGGTCATAAAGTATCAAATAAAGGAATAACACCGCTGGAGAAAAACATAAAGGCGATAACGCATTTTCCAACCCCTACAAAAATTAAAGATGTAAGAGCTTTCATAGGATTAACTAGTTATTATAGGAAGTATATAAAAAATGTTGCAAAAATTGCGACCCCACTAACCGACCTAACAAAAAAGGAAAATAAATTTCATTGGAATAACCCTCAAGATAACGCTTTCAACATACTAAAAAATGCCATAATAACGGCCCCCGTATTAGCTCATTTTGATGACGGACACCCAGTTTTCGTAACTACGGACGCATCATTAGAAGGACTCTCGGGAATTTTAGAACAAAACGACAACAATGGAAAACGACGCCCTATAGCATTCGCTTCGCGGAAATTAAAAGGGGGTGAAAGAAACTTTACAACCACTGAATTAGAAATGTCGGCAGTTGTATTTGCAGTGAACTATTTTAAAGAATATTTATTGGGCAGAAAAGTAACAGTATTTAGCGACCATTCTAGTCTACAATACTACCAAACGATGAAAAATCCATCGTCCCGAATAACAAAATTTATTTTCAAATTATTAGAATTCGACATTGAAATTAAACACCGTCCCGGCCTTTGGAACACGGCGGCGGACTGTTTATCACGGTACCCAGTAGACACATTACAAGTAAAAAATATTCTCGAAACTACAGAGACAGAAGAAATAAATTTTGACACAATAGACATAGGAAAAATTAAAGAAAACCAATTAATCGACGAATTTTGCAAAGGCATCATATCCGCAATAAAAGACAATAACAATTCAAAATACAAAAGAAAATCAAGACAATTCCTAATCAAAGACGATATTTTATTTTTTAAAAATTGGGCACCGAATGGAATCACAAACTTATTAGTAATACCTAAAAATTTAGTCAATATTGTGCTAAAATCTTACCACGAGTCGGCACTATCGGCACATTTTGGAATTACAAAAACATTAGCAAGACTAAAGAAAAAATATTATTGGCCGACAATGATACAAGACACAAACAAATTCATTAAGACCTGTACGTCATGTCAACTTTCAAAAAGCCAAAACGGTAAGAAACCAGGGTTATTACAACCTATTCCATTAATCGACACTAAACCCATGTCCAGACTGTGTTTCGATTATTTAGGACCATTACCCACCTCCAGAGGTAAAAAATACTTAATAGTAGCCACTTGTAATGCGACCAAAATGGCTTTTGCAAAAGCGGTTAAAAACGCAGACGCAGCAGCAACTATCGATTTTTTATTTGACATAATAACTACCTACGGTACGCCAAAATACTTCGTCAGCGACAGAGGTACACATTTCAAAAATCTTGAAGTAAAAAACATATGCGAAAAATTAGGAATAACTCAAATTTTTTCTACCAGTTACCACCCACAGAGCAACGGGATGACCGAATTAATGAATAAAATAATATGCAATGCCCTAACACATTACATCGACAATAACCAAAAAAATTGGGCCCTATATTATAAGATGGTAATATTTGCCTATAATACACACCCACATGCAAGACTTGGCTACTCCCCATTCTATTTAATGTACGGCACGGAGGCTACACAACCCCTGGACAACAAAATTTACCCACCCGAAACAGACCACAATAGAATTGAAGCAATAGTACAACTACAAAAAGTTAGGCAAGAACTACCAAAATTAATAGAAGCCGAACAGATTAAGCAAAAAAGACAGTATGACAAGAACCACAAGAAAGTAGAATACCAACCCGGCCAAAAGGTACTAGTAAAAATAAAATTTCAAAAACAAGGAGAGGTCAAAACGAGGAATACAGTTTATAGGAGATTTCTATAATTTCTGTTGCAATGTAGCAACAGATAAACAAATTAAGAATTTTTATAATAATGAAGAAAGATTAGCTGATCAGGCAGAAAAACTCAAAAATATTTTTGTCTCCGACCACAAAGACCTATCACAAATAACCTCAACATTAAATAATTATACTATGACCACTGGAAATAGAATAGAATCGTTAAAAAACAACTTCAAAAACTTTGTCAAAGAAGAAAAGGACAACATGATGTTAGAAAAAAATAACTATAATAATCTAATACAAGGCACGCAAGAAATAATGTTCAACATTGCAACCAGCTTGGTAAGATTCATTAATTATGAAAGAGACTCCAGTACACAACTACACTGCAAGTTAGGCAAAATACCTCCACGGGTCATTAGTACCGAAGTATTATTTTATGACCTGAATAAACTTTCAAAAATATTAATGGAAGACGGATACGAATTAGTAATAAAATTAGAAAATATTTTTTCATATTATAACCTACCAATAGTTGAATGCCAATTTTCAAAATCAAAAATTTTAATTAAATTAAAGATACCAATCAAGGAAAAATCAACCAATTGGAAACTATTTCAATATATCCCTGCACATTTTAAATTTCAAGGTTCAATTTGCCTAATATTTTCAGAAAAAACATACGTTGCAGTAAATACGGAAAACGATGACCATAGAATAGTTTCAGGAATGGGACTTCAACATTGCGACCCCCCAATAACGGACTTATGCTACATTCCTAAGTTCACATCAGATATCACGCTAACACCAAAATGTGTGGAAGCAATGTTTAAAAATCTACCATTAAGCCAAATAAACAAATTTTGTTACTTTCAATGTGTAAAACAACAAGAAAATGAAGAAGTAATAATTAAACAAATTGGAGTAAACACCTTTGCGATTACTAATCCCCAGCCGACACTAGTGATAAGAAAATCAAGGAAAAACGTATACACCGAAACACAAAGACTAAAAATAAACTACACGCTCCCAGGTCTAATAAAGATTTCCTTGCCCTGTAACTATGAGCTTTTAAGAAATGGGAAAGTACTAATTCCTAAAATGTTTCCATGTGAACTCAGCAACTTAAATAAATTCACCATACACAGAATATTACCCACGTCCTGGACCAACATTAAATCCTTAAACATTGCTCATGAGGCACAGAGAGATCAAAATATATACTTCTCGAATCTAAGCGAAATACTAAACGAAGACTGGACCAAAGAAATTCCGAACTATCACATAACCAGACAATTAAAAGATCCCGAGGAATACTTCAAAAAGGTTATTCTAGAAAAAATGCCACAACCTTTAATAAATGACTTCCTAGGCGATATAATATACTTAGCATGGTTAACAATACTGACCATAGCAATAGGATTTTTAGCGTACAAATTATTCCCCGTTCTAATTAAAATAGATGTACTAAATCCACCACCGATACCGGCGAGACAATAAAAGAAAAACATACGCTCAAGTCATCACTAAAACATCAGATCACACGATTACGACAAGACTACAAAATATAAAAATAAAACTGACGCCTACACAAAAATATACAACTCAGGTTCACATGGTATAAAATTTTTTTAAATTATATGTATTTAATTATTTATAGATCATCACATAATATTGTCATATTTAGATTTTTTTTACGGCGGTTGAAATATCGATTTGTCTGTTTTAAATTTAAATTGTAGAAATTTGTGTTTATTATTTTGTATGTTCAATTCGTCCATTGCGGCTATTGTCAATCCTTTTGGAATATTACTATATACGTTAGAATAATTGTATAAGATTATTTCGTTAGAATACCCTACGATCTAGGTTTCTGGTATTAAATGTTTTTCGCTGCGTAAGCAGTCTATAGGGATTATCTTATACTATGTTAATACCTATATCCTTGCTTGTTGCGTATATTTTTAATTTTGACTTGGATTTTGATGCAATTGTAATATTGTCATTAGATTTTATTTTTAATATTATTTTATTAATTTGCGTTGCACTCGTGATGCTCTCAA
Source organism: Nasonovia ribisnigri (assembly GCA_027563435.1). Lineage (NCBI taxonomy): Eukaryota > Metazoa > Arthropoda > Insecta > Hemiptera > Aphididae > Nasonovia > Nasonovia ribisnigri. The sequence continues at coordinate 7,066 of JANEHU010004753.1, forward strand.
TTGTAAAAAAAAAAAAAAAATATTTAAATAATTATTTTCATTATGTATGTACCAATTTGTGTTTATATTCTCTAAAAATATATTTTTTTTTCTCTCTCTCTTTCTCCTTCCCCAAATCATTACTTCCATTCCTTTACAATTTTACAACAGACCAGATAAAAATTATACACATTCGCCTTTAAATGCAAAATATTCATAAGCAACGATGTGCTACAATAATTTCACCAGAAAATAATAGAAACTTAATATAATCAAAAAAAAAAAAACTATTTATCTATCCAAACTCAATTCCCTACAACTCCTAATAAAGATTAATTGTCCTTAAATAATTACACTCCCTTGCATTACACATAACTGTATAAATAAAAAATACATAACGTAAAAATAATCTGTACTTAGAATTATAAAAATACATAATGTCTTGGTTTAAGTCACTTCTTATATATATATATATTTTTTTTTCTTTTTCTCTCACGTGTACTCAAATTGTAATCATATAATAATATTTGTACGTTATATTGTAGCCTTAAATGATGAACTATTAAAATATCAGGATTAAATCAACATGTAAGCATAATTTTATAGTCAACGACGCGAAAAGCCGAGACAAATAATTTAGTGATAATATAAGTTAGTAATTAATGTAGTAATAAGAAATTTTTATGTAGCAATAGCATTAAAAAAAAAAATGAGGTCATTTTTTCTCAAAAACAACGGGGACTGTCGTATATTGTAGACAGTCGTCAAAATAATATTATTCATTATATATGTAATAAAGGTGGGGATATTTTAAATTATAAATTATTGAAGTAGGTCGGGCCAGCGAAGTAAGATGTGCTGAGGCGACAATAATATTTTCTATATAACGCCGCCGTAAGCGCAGGCATGGGGTCCCGTTGTCGCTGAGTGATTCGGCGAGGACGTAGGTACGACGATTGTACGTGAGAAGCAACAATCGTAGTACGGGCTAGGCAGTCTGAATTTGCTAAGTGTTTTATCTATGTTTGTTTTAAAATAATAAAAGTGTTTCCGACCCGAAAATTATATGTTTTGTTTGAGTAGTCACGCAATTCTACGTACTCCTTAAATCTGATCTGTAACCGGTTAATTTATGGTCTTTTGATTACTCAATTGTCGGTAGAGGTATATCACTGAAAAGTGCATATACGACAGTACCTAATAAGTATAATAAATAATATTTAAAAATGTACAAACTACAAATTATTATTATTCTATGACTTTTGTATACTGTATACAATATAATATAATATACATAAATACATTATACTATATATTTGTATTTACTAAATAATAAATGTTGAAAAGTTGAAAACTTTATAAATAATTTTTATATATAAGGGCCTTCACGAGCTTGGTTGGGCTGGGCTTTCACTGGGCCGGACTGGGCTTTCAATGGGCCGGACTGGGCTGGGAATCGTATTAGAATGGTTAGGGCTGGGTGGGCTTCATTATATAATTTTAACTTTGGGAGGGCTTGGGTTTCATAAATTAAAATAGTAGAGGGCTCTAATGGGCCGGGTTTTTCATATTAGATATGGACCGGGCTGGGCTTGAAAAAATAGGCCCATGCAGTGCTCTAGTACACATCAATTAAATCTACTATTATACATATTAAGTACTTATATGCTTTTAAATTAATATTTTATAATTTATTATTATTTCACTGGTCAGTGATCAGTGATTATTAATTAACAAATATATTATATATACCTAATTTATAGTAGTATATCTAACTATACATTTTTGTATGGATATGCCAATAATATTTGTCTTAGGTATATTTTGACTGATTTACATTAATTTATAGAAAATGCCAAGAGCTAAAAAATCACCGACCCACAAATACTTTAAATTTAACATTAGTTCTAAAAAATCAATATGCCAAATTGAAGGATGTGGTACTGAATTGAGTGGAAATCATGCTAAAAACCTTGAAAGGCATATTGAAAGTATACATTATTCTTTGTATTGCAATATTTTTTCAAAACAATTAAATAAAAGAACAAATGAAGATCAAAATACAACAACTGCTCAAAAATCAATGAAATGTATCGATGATCAAACACTTACTAAGGTCAAAGTTCAAAGAAATGCATATAATAGTATTACATATAAAAATATATTAATTGTTTTATAATAACTATTTTTATTTTAGGTACCACTGCATGTAAGTTCTAATACAATTGGCACAAAACAATGCACATTAGACAGTGTTATAATCAAAAAGACTATCCATATTAAGACCAGTCGAGAAATACTTTTGAATGCATGCACAGAAATGGTCACTGTAAATGGAAGGCCCCTAAGTATAGTAAATGATAGTGGTTTTAAAAAAATTATTAACCCAATACTTGAAAGTTTTGGCAATACATTTTCAATCGATCAAAGGAATGTAAGGAAAAATGTTATTGAAACGGCCAACTTGGTCGTCAGTGATTTGAAAAATCTGGTGAAAAATCGTATTCTTAGTTTAAAAATTGACGGTGCCACACGTTTGGATAAATCAATTCTAGGGATTAATGTACAATTTATTTCTGATGAAAGTACACATGTTGTTAAAACATTAGCAATGATTGAACTTACAGAATCAAATACAGCAAACTATCTAAAAAAAAAGGTATTACGTTTTTTTAACATATTAAAATATTATATTATATATTTTTATGTTAATAAATTATCAAATTAGATACATTAATTCAACAGGTACTTGAAGTTCTAAACAAGTATGATATTAAACAACAACAAATATTGACAATAACTACCGATAATGCATGTAATATGGTAAAAATGGTAGAATGTATGAGCAATATTGAAAGAGGTAAGATAATTTTCATAAAGTTAATACTTAATACCTATCTTGACATAAAACCAATTGTACAATAATATAATAAATTAGTAGTTGCTGCAAATGTAGGTAATCATATATTGATGTAATATACTTGGTTATACATCTGTTATGTAAAAGTTCCAGAGTTAGAAAAAAAATGTGTAGTCTGTTATAACTAATATGATTTAAAACTAAATATATTTTAAAATTTTAAAATATTAATTTGAATTCCTTATAATATATCATTTTTATTTCAGATGAAATTTTGATTGAAAATAATAATATGGAATCCATTTCTAATGATACCACTGAACATATTGATGATGACAATGTAGAGACAGTACCTATGGACAACTTTCCAGAAGTTAGGCTTTGTCCAGAAGAAATAAACGGTCTTTTGGGAGAATTAGATACGGAGACAACAATTGATCATCTTCAATTAGAAAATATTGAAATGGAATTTTTAACTGATATACATATTGTTGATAATGAACCCAAACCAGTTACCGTATCAATACGTTGTAGTGCACACACACTACAATTATGCATTGAAGATGCATTAAAAACTAGGAATTCAAGTTTGATTTTTTCCAAAGCTCGTTCGGTAATTAAATTTCAATTTATAATTTTTGTGTACATAGTAATGTAGGTACATCAACATTCAACATCATAATGAATATGTTAGTGGCGTTAGTGCTATTCTTTTAAATGTATTTATATTTTATTGTTCATCTATGTTTGTCATCATTCTATAAATTTTGAGATTGGTGAACTGTGTAGGCAAGTTTTCTATTTCGTTTTGCATTTCATTTTCTTGAAATTTATTAAAATCTTTGATAGTTGTTTCCATTATTTTATTATTTATTATATTTTTAATTTTTAAATTAATTTTTTCAATTTCTTTTTAATACATTTTACATATTTCAATTTTTAATTATTAATAAAATAAGTTTTGTGAAAAGTATTTTAATTATTATTGCATTTCATAAGTTTTGAGAAAAAATATTTTAATTATTATTGCATTTCAATTTTCTGATCTTTTTGCACATTGTTTTTCTTTGTGATCTTATTCTGATAGAATTGGGGGGTGGCCCAGGAATGGTACATATACACTACTTGTATGTTGTAAGGGTGGGGATATTTTAAATTATAAATTATTGAAGTAGATCGGGCCAGCGAAGTAAGATGTGCTGAGGCGACAATAATATTTTCTATATAACGCCGCCGTAAGCGCAGGCATGGGGGAGTCCGGTCGTCGCTGGTGTTCGCGGCGAGGACGCGGGTATGACGGCCGCCCGTATGTTTTGATAACAATGGTTCACAATAATCTCTTTCGTAATACGATTTTTGAGAGTCTGTATATGCTTTGTAGAGTATGCTGGTGGTATTATTTTTAAAATCAGCTCGAAAGTCTTCATATGGATACACTTCAGAGTTTAAGTGTACCTTAAGATTTTTTAGTTGACAGTGATCAAATCGCCCAGCGTCAGTTTCGATATTGTTTTTTCTACTTTTTGTAATCCGAACAAAACAAATCTTGGTTTTTCCAGTAAGCTGCTAGACTTAACAGTCCACGAATGAGAAGTGTTTCTAGGGAGCACAGGATACTCACATAGATCCCAGGTTCTGAAAGCACACGACAGTGTCTTACGAGCATCTAATACTTTCAATAACTTTAATTTTTCTTTATCACTGACTTTGATAATAGGCATCTTCCAAGTCAGTTCAATTGTAATTTTTTTATTTTTATCGACGGCGGCCGTTGCACCTTCGCCCACAACATGTATCGCATCGAGATCGGTAGATGCGCGATTTAAAATCAGTTGCTGATTGCAATTGAGTAATATTTTTTTATAATCTTCACAAAACCCGAATACGTGTTTTAGAGGAATACATCCGGAAAATATATTATTGGTCATAAAATTTTTATTATCTTCACTATAATTTTAAGTTTTCTTAGTGTTTTATATATATTTTTTTTTTCTTTTATTGCAAGTGTTAATTTTTTTTCTTATACCAGTTTAAAAATGTTTAACAAAATAATGTTTTTCATTTATTATTTCATAAACCCCATTTGGAGTCGTGCTAAAGATGATGATGACATCATTTTGTCTCGCGATGACCTCATAAGGATACATGGAGAAGGTTTCCAGCAGGGGTAAGCTAAAATTGTTATTAAATTTCATCATTTTCTACATATTAAAGTTTTTGTAGCGAGATAAACAACGACGATGTTATTGAAATTTTTCGATTTCGTTACGTGACTTTTATGAGGAATATTTGGAGGTGCGACACCGTAACACAGGATTCAATGAATGGGCAACACGTGCGGGATTAGTTTCCCGAGATTTACGTTTAGAGTTTAATGTGTTGGACGTAATAATGGTCGATAATTTCACAGACAATTCAATTCCTATGGATGAATTCATAGTAAGTTTAAACATAGAAAAATATTAATTAAAATTAATAGATTTACTAACCACTTAAAACTTGTAGGTACAGATATCATTTCAAGACTTATTTTCCTTGATTAGAACAATTACTGAACATCATACACAATACTATATATTTTTTCAATTAATATATAGAGGTCGGAGAATAGCTAAAAGTGAAAGAATGGGTATTATTAACTCCGAAGAAGCCAGACATTCTCGAGTTGATTGGAAGATGAATGTAATTATGATTTTGTCGTATTATGACTTGACAGGTGATACATTCCAATTTATAGAGACTAGAACATTTAATTATGTTATAAAATGATTATATGTAAAGTTTTTTCTGAAATTATATTTTTACCTATGTGTATGTTTATGTGTTTAAATTTATTATTGATAGCTGATAACAATGATAAAAATATATGTGTAGATTGAAAAGTCTACCATAGAGTTGTAAGTATGCAGGTGCAAGCTATTAGTATTGATATTTATACATGTATAATGAAATTAGGGATCTAGTCGAGTACGTGAGATCGTCGCCCGAAGGTATATCCGAAACGCAATCCACCGGCGCCGAGATCAGAGCCGTGTTCGACGCCATAAGTTCCGTCGACGCCGACGATCGTCATTCCACCAATTACATCAGCGAGCGCGATTATTAGGTGCAATACAGGGTGACTCCCGCGACAAATAGATGCAGAATTCGTTGATAATAATGTAATAATAAAACTATGATTCGATATGTTGTATATAATGTGCCCGCGACGACATGTGTTACAAGCGTCGGCCGCGGTGTATTGGTGGGGAATCAATGCGCCGAGGCCGAGTACAGTGATGGTATGTGTGATAACACAGAATTCCCTAGACATGGCTCTAAATTTCCCTTTTTCAGTCAAAATTTCCCTTCATAAAAAATTTTTCAACTACGTTATCTAAGGGGACAAGGCCGGGGTGTAAGACTTTATTCATATAAATTAATATCATAACATATACCACGGTCCATGATATTTATGAATTATCACATATATGTGATAACTATGAACTTAACAATTATACAGGGGTCAATAACACACATAGTTGGAAAATCAATAAATTGCTTTGCTCTGCTTAGAATATAAATACAGCAGTATTGAAAAAAAGGACATTAAACTTTATTAAAATAATAACAGATTAACAATTTTAACAAATTTGGCCATAGTGCAAATAAACGAGAAAATAAATATTTTATAGCATCCTGCTTTAAAAAAAAAAATGACAATAGTACAAAACTAATGAGAAAATAAATATTTTTTAGCATCCTGCTTTAAAAAAAAAAGTATAATAATACCAAAATATAAAATACATATGCAAACTCAACAATTAACAATTGTCTAACCAAGTTGATGTAACACAAATAACAAATAAAATAAAAATTGAAAAAAAAGTCAACTTTGGTAAATAAAAATATCACTATACAAATTAGCAAATAGTAGTAATTAATTTCTAACATATATAACAAATAACAAGATAGGTACTAACAAAAATAAAAAATAGTAGTTACATAGTTAAGCTGACTAGTTGTGTTGACTAGTAAATTATAATAGAAGCTATATATCTTTGTATATATTTTGATTGTGGAGATCTAACTCCACTATCCGGTTGTACATACCTTACCAAAATACAAAGAAATTTGTGCATACTGATGTCAGTACTTTCATCGACAAGAGTAGAAAAATGAAAATTTTTAATAATACTAACTGTATCATAGGTTTCAACTGGCGCAATTACATTTTTTACGATACTTGTACATTTTTTTCGATGCAGTTGAACCTTTTCCATGATTTTCGAGTCTGGAAATATTTGTTTCAGAACAGGAACCAGTAAATCAACCGTCTGAAATGCTATGTTATTGGTAGCAAAAAAACTAGACAATTTTATTTCAGCCGATTTTACATTTATAATTTCTTTCTTAGAATTTTCCGATTGTTCATTAGTTTTTGTAAATGAAGTCATTGACATACCTCCACGCAACCCTTTAACATTGGATTTATGTTTTAGTCCTAAGCTATGTTTTGTTAACTCACTTTTACCGCACGTGAGTATTGAATTGCAAGCAATGCATTTAAATTTGGTTGGGTCATTGGTAACATTTCTCAACCAATGCTTATACTCCTCCATTTGAAGCCATTCTTGACAGAATAATTTTGTTTGAACTCTTTTTTTTTCAGCTTTAGTGAGTTCATTCCTTATCACCCTTTTTTTTTTTGGTGTTGATTGCTTAGGATTCATCTCAACATCAGAATCGATATCCATCTCAACATCAGAATGAATATCCATCTCATGTAGCACCTAGGTATATTTGAAAGATATAGAGCAATGAATAATATGTAAAAAAAGGAATTATTGTATATTATTTGAATATAAATATTATTTATTAATAATACATACTAGGAACAATTGTTAAAATGTTGAGCGTTGACCGTATACGTCAATCACGTATTCGTTATTGACTCTTGTGTTGTTGTTGTTGTATGTTTGATATATTTTGATAATATGTATTTACTATTTACTACGATAATTGATAGATCATATCATTATCATTTAATTATTGTATAACCAGCGTCTATAAGGTCTTTGGTAAACAGCATAGAATAATATTATAATCAATCAGCCGAGTTTATGATAATATCATGAAGACTAATAAATATTATTAAATAATAATATTCTGTGATCAATTCAATTTGTTAAGGATTAAGCTGATCATAAGACATAAAGTCACAGAATAGATTAAATTAAAAAAATTTAAGAATTTAATCTATTCTGTGGTAATATAACAAATAAGACAAAACCGAATAAACGTCATCAATATAAGATTTCCCTTTTTTATTTGATTCTATCGTAAATTTCCCTTCATTCCCTTTCGATAAATTTGACGCCAAATTTCCCTGCGCCGTGGGAATTTCCCTTCCACATACCAACACTGGCCGAGTAGGAGCCGCGTGACCGGCGCCTATAGACAACGTGCACCGGTACTTCTAGCGCTCTGGGTAGACTATAAGAGCATTATTCTCGGGACGGCAGCAAACTGTTATCTGCTATTAGGTATGGTATATCAACTTAAGCGACTTAAATTGACTGCTTTTAAAACGAATTATATTATATTATATTAGTTACTTTTTGTTTGTATAACTTTGTGTTTATTTACAAGTTCTATTTTATTTTCAATAATTTCACTTGAAATGTCGAAAAACAATTGCTGCGTTGTAAATTGTTCTAATACTTATAAAAACAGTACGGGCATAGTGTTTTATAGTTTTCCTAATAGAAAATATGAAGTAGCATTGAAAGAAAAATGGATTAAAGCAGTCAATCGAGTTCAGTAAGTATAATTTGTTCTTCTGATCAAGATTAATTAATATTAGTCAAATTGAAATAATTAATTATGTTTATTTTTGTAGAGAAGATGGTAAACCTTGGCGACCACAACCGCGTACTCTTATATGTAGTGCTCATTTTATAGGGAACAAAAGATCACATGATCCTAGGAGCCCATCCTACATTCCTACTATTTTCCCAAAAGTATATAAAATTAAGGAAACTAACCAAGAACAAAAGAATGCAAGATATGAACGTTCTAAAAAACGACAAGCATTAGAATCCAATACTTTATTAAGTTCTAGTGTTACAATTAATATTTCTGAAAGCTTAATAGAATTGAATGATTCAGTATGCAGTTATAATAAAATTATGATCAACAAATCTACCCAAGTAGCATTTGATGGAATAGAAAATTATTTTGTATTTAATTGTGAGTATGAAGGAAATAATGCTGCAACTCAAGTGACTATTCCGAACAATTTTATGGAATTTAATAAACCAAAAACTTAAGATAAGTCTTGTGGTGTAGAGTCATCAAACAATAATTCTTGTTTATCTTGTAATACTTTCCATGGTTTTCAATCCATTGAATCTGAGCAATTATTAAAAGACATAACAGGCATAACGTTTAAAATATTTGACTTTCTGCTATCATTAATACCAAATAATATAAATTCTCAGACTATTCTAAGTAAAGAAAATTATCTTTTGATTTTTTTAATGAAACTTAAGTTAGGTTTAACTTATTCTGCACTGAGTGTTTTTTTCAAAATTCACAGAACTACTGTTAGTAGAGTTTTTTTAGAATGTTTACACATTTTGTCTAAAAAATGCAAAAATTTAATATTTTGGCCTTCTAAAGATACTATTTTGGATACTCTACCTGTTGTATTCAAAAAAAATTATCCAAACTGTAGATGTATCATAGATTGTTCTGAAATCAGAGTCGAACAACCCAAAACTATAAAACAAAGAGTATATATGTATTCTCACTATAAAGGTTGTTATACTGTAAAGGTACTTGTGGCTATTACCCCTAATGGGATGGTAAGCTTTTTATCAAAAGCATATGGTGGCAGGTCTAGTGATTCCTTTATTACAAATGATTGTGGGTTCTTAGATAAACTTGAAATTGGGGATGAAGTAGTTGCTGACAAAGGTTTTCCTGGTATAAAATCTGGGATAGAAGGTCAAAATTCTATACTAGTTATGCCTCCAATATTACACAACCGTAGATTTTCTGAAGAAGAATTACTTAAAACTTACAATGTTGCAAGTGTAAAGGATACATGTAGAGAGATTTTTTGCCAGACTAAAATTATTTAATGTGTTCAACAAAATAACTATTAATCTTTTACCACACATAGATGATATTTTGTTAATGTGTTGTATTTTAGTCAATTTAAGTAGTCCAATAATTAAACAATAGTAATTGATTTTAAGTAATATTATTATATTAAATTTATTTCAGAAATAATATTTTAAACATAATAACAAAAAATAAAGAGTTAAGCTTAAACATTGTACATATTATAATATAATTTTATATTTTGCTTAAATTAAATATAATATACATATTTGTATTCAAATTAATGTTTATTTCATATTCCTTAAGCACACAAATTTGGTAAATAATATGCGAAGTAAAATTCATTTAATTTAGGAATAATATTAATACAATAACATTTTGTGAAGCAAACATTTAATAACACAAATATAATTAATTTATAATAGTTGTACCTATGTTATTATAAGTTATTGTCTATATGTGTTCAATATAACTTTTCCCGAAACTAGTTGATAAATTTACCACCAGAGCGCAATAATTTCAATCCGTTGCACGTTATCTATATATCGTCAGTAGTATGCGTGTCCGATCATTCACTATTTCACTCGTTGCAATCGATTCCATACCTGCACTCTGCGTTCGCTCCAACGATTATTTTTTTTCCATTCCAATCATGGCCGCCAGCGATATCGTGACAACACACATAATTGCCAACAGTGGCATACACAACGTTTTGTGTAATTTTTTAAATAGTTTAAAATTGCTACCCAGTCAGCATTTCTATAATATATTAAATAATCTAATTAATTATCAACATTTAATTTCGGTCGACGCCACGTACGAGTCGGTGTCTAGCGACGTGTTCAGAACAACAGTCGAATGTTACAACCGACTATTCGCCGAAGAACTACTGACCGCCAACCAACGCGCCATGAATATCAGAGATGTAAAGGACTACAACGAATTCTGCGACACCATTCAGAAAATGAAATCGTTGAAATCTTCGTTTACCCGGAACGCGTCTAATCGCTTTCCGACGACCGCGGCGAGTTTTCACAAGACGTACGCGGAAGACGTCACCAGGCACATCAACGCGTCGGCTGATCAAATCGAACGCGACACTGGTAAGCGTACAAATTAAATAATTAAATAATGATAATTAATATACGAGAAATATTAATCGCTTTGTTTTCAATAGAACATTTCACGCCTTACTTTGAAGACACGAGCGTTGCTAACTGTATGAACGGCACGCTGTACGAACTGTTTGAAAAATTAAATTCGACTTACATGGAGTCACTGAGGGTGAACATGGCGACGCTGTGCAGCGAGATCAACACCAGGCTCCGACAGAAAATGGTGCGCGACACACGGTCGAACAAATTCAAGAATGAAGACGTCTAAATACTCGACGCCGCCGCCGCCAACGTTGAAATAAGTAATTTTTTTTTTGACCTGAACGATTATAAAGAAACGCTCATTGCGGATCTAGACATTTGTACCAAAACGCGATATGTTTTAAATTACTTGCTGTTTAGTAATTTCGCGTCCAAGTATACGAAAATATGCGATTTGTTATTGTCCAATAGTCTGGTGTCATTATCGGGATTTTATTATTTATTCTATGGAAAAAACAAGTGCAAGTCGAAATTAATTTTTATTTCGTATGATATATTGTATAATGTCAATGGATGATACATGGTTAAAAATTTTTTAACGTTTTGTGTAATTTTTTAAATAGTTTAAAATTGCTACCCAGTCAGCATTGCTATAATATATTAAATAATCTAATTAATTATCAACATTTGAATTCGGTCGACGCCACGTACGAGACGGTGTCTAGCGACGTGTTCAGAACAACAGTCGAATGTTACAACCGACTATTCGCCGCGGAACTACTGACCGCTAGAGAGCCTAGATAATAAGAGAGTGGTCAACCAGCTGAACGTTTTCTATTGGTTGGCTGTTATCACTGTTCATGGGCACCATTTTTCGTCCAAAATGTTCAGATAATTTTCAAATCGACAATCGACTATCGAGTACCTACTACGTATAGACGTATATTGTATATTTGTATAGGAAACTGCTGTGAAATATTATTAGTTTATTGATTTATTAATTTTCTCAAAGACTAAAGTATACGTATTATCATTGAATCGCGTCATCATGCCGGGTTGTTGTGCTTATGGTTGTCATAACCGGAGTGAAAATGGATTTAAAATGAATATTTTCCCTAGAAATAAAGAGCGTCGTGCGTTATGGGCTGTTAGAGTCAAGAGGGATAATTGGACTCCGACAGATAATTCATACCTTTGTGAAGTAAATAATGAATTCTCCATAGTCTAGATAATAACTAATAAGGTTGGGTTAACTATTAAATAGGTTTTTTAATTAATAATATTCAGCTAGGTACCATACCTACATGATATTTATAGTTAATAAGTTTTAAATTTAAAGTACCTACCTATGTAAATAATAAAGATGAGATTAATTTTGTTGGGTATAGATACTATACATTTAATAATAATATAAATTACACAATTACATAATATAATACTAATGCACAACATAGTTAATATCATTTTGTTTCTTTATTTTGTTGTAATATATTATATACCTAGTATTCATGTTACATTTTTACATGATATATTGATACTTATCAAGCATATTTTACAATTTCGTAGCACTGTGTAAATTTACATAACTCACTACCGTAAAATGGGGTGAATAGAAACACTTTTCAACTTTGATGTATTATATAAACTTTTTTATTTGGGCTACAATGTTTATCAATACACCAAAATATGGGTCTCTCTGAGTACTTTAATTGTGTGTATTCAAAATATTTTTATTTTTAACAGATTATTTTTTATATTTTTTTAAGTGCTCTGTTTCTATTCACCTGCTAGGTGGGGTGAAAAGAAACAAATATATATTTTCAATAGTTTTTATTATTTGAACACTTGTAAGGTGTATAGAAACAAAATATAAAGTTTTAAAAAATAATGCAACATACCTAAAACAAAACAAAAAAAAAATATCTTGATCACAGTACTTTTGTGTTCAGTCTTATCAATATTTGATTTAATTATAAAACTAAATAAATATTAATAAATACAAAATAAATATAACAAAAATACTATCTTAGTCACAGTAACTGTTCAAACTTTTTTCAATAGTTAACATAATTTAAAACTATAAAAATAAAAAATAAATATATATATAACAAAAAAACATTTTTTATCACAGTAACTTTCTGTTCAGACTTTTCTCATAATTTAATTTAATTATAAAAGTAAATAAATATAACTTATTAAATATTTTCATAACTAATGTTTAGGTAAGGCAGTATGTTATTTACATATTATAAACTTTTAATGTCCAGTTTGAACTTTAGTAAACCACGATTGTATGGTGTTGGGTTATCTATTTTCCCTATAATCTGTTCAAATTGAAACTCAAATTCATCTTTTACATTAGGGAAACAATAAATATATCCATTGAAATCCCTTGTATTTTTTTTCCTAAGAAATGTTCCTAAATAACCATCATTAGTTTTTTTAATAATTTGTCCAATAAAATATGTGTAGTGCACCTTGCTTGTTGATGGTTTATTAGAAGTTGAATTAAATCCAACAAGATACCAATCATCTTCAATTACATCTTTGATGTGCTGAATAGGATGTACATTTTTAAAAACTTTTTCATTTTTAACAACATAAACTTCTGTGGATCCATTATTTTGTTTTACATTAGTCTCAATATTATCTGAAACGATATCTGAATCACTTGTACTTGTACTAGAGGTATCTAATTCATTTATTTCTTCCTCTGATGAAACAGTTTCCACGCTTCTACCGGGTTGTACATTTAATCTTTTTCTGGTCTGTCTCTTTTTGGTTTGATCTGATGGCCTCATTTCTTTTAAAAAATCTTTAAGTGATGTAGATAGAGCAGCCTCAATATTTGGATCAGTTTGGTCTATATCGTCCGATGGTAACATATCAAGAACTCTTTGTCGATTTAATGGAGCTATTCCACATTTGTTAAAACCTGCCACAATATTTTCAGAACCAATTTCTTGTATTTTCAACCACAATAGTTTAAGCAATCTAGGAAATCTATCTTTTGGGAGTGAGCATTCATCCTTTCCTTCTGTTTTTTTCCACTGTTCTAATATATTTCTCCAATGTATTTTTAATGGCCTGAAAAAGGCTACATCAAGAGGTTGAGTCAGGTGTGTGGAATTATTTGGTAAAAACACAAACATAATATTATTTTCCTTACATAATTTAATCGAATCAGTTGACAAATGGCTTGATAAATTATCTCCAATAAGTACTTTTGGTCCAGATAATTTACTGAAGTAAGGTAAAGCAATAGATTTTATCCAATCATCAAAACACAAACTATCGAACCAACCTGATGGGCTTCGATTAAACCTTGCACCTTTAGGACCACCAATTCTCCAAGATTCGTGTAAATGTTTTGATTTGTATACTGTATATGGTGGAAAAAATGTGCCATCAGCACATGCAGCAAACATAATGGAAATTGAAGACTTGGTGCTCTTTATAATTCTCTCAGGATACCGAGTTCCACGCTTGGTGATAATTTTACGCCTCCCTGGGTCGTCCGTTAAGTTAGTCTCATCATAATTTATTATATGGGACAAAGGTATTCCTTTCAAAGATATTTTCAAATTATCAAAATACTGATTAATAGTTTCTCTAGAAACTGCAGCTCTACACCTTTTAATATTTTGGCACAACCGTACAGCTAAAACATCATTATGCCTTGTTAAAAAACTATGCGCCCACTCTTTACCTGGCATATTTGATTTTCCAAATCTTTTAACCTTCTTACCTCTACAATCCAGATAACCTTTTACCAATAAACGTAAATCTAACCTATCGAGAGGAAACCCCCATTCAGCACGTAACAATATATTATCAATTAAAAGTTTTTCTTAACTTAAACTTAATGATGTTTGCCCACCTTGCTTTTTGGTGACTTTATTATTTACATGACGATAAATAACAGAGTAGTGAATCCCATATACCTCCTGTGCTTCACGATAAGTCATTCTCTTTCTTTTAATTGCATTGACAGCATTTGCGAGATCAGTTGGATTTGGTTTTTTATACGTTTTTGAACGACAATCTTTAACATAATTTCGTGGCATTCGGTATGTTTCTATTCACCACGTTTCTATAATTTTTTAAATTAAAATAAACAAACTCTGAGCGGATTGAATTAAAAAAAATATACTTACGTGTTATTAAAGCCAGTGAAATACTGTAAAAACTTAACTAGAAAAAGAAATTTAAAAAAGAAGTTTACATCATGAACGGTAACTTTGAATTTTGATAATTTTTCATTGATAAGGAATACCACATGCTTGTTATCAATAATATGTGTATAGAGGTAGAACAAAACGAAACGTTACATTAGGTGCGTTTTCGCGGAGGTACCGAGAGCAAACAGTTTGGTCAACTTTGCCGATTGTTTACTGATATGGCATATCAAATTTGTTCATCGCCAAAACGCTATTTTGTCGATTTTAATATTAAAAGTGATAAGTTCACTGGTAAGTGGTAAATGGTAACTGGTATCACCATAATAAAATTAAATTATGGTCAAAATATAAATAAAACAATTATTAATACATTTTTTATGCTCGTAACTTTTAAATTTTAATAATATTAAATATTTAAGTTATTTAACTAAAATTTGAAATGTTATATTTCTTGTAAGGTATTTCCTAATGTTGTCAGTGTATTAAATTCTTTGTTTATATTTATTATTAAATAATAAACACTGAAGAAAATAATTAATCTTTCGTGTTTAGTTTTTCTTTTGGAAAGATGGATGAAGTAACCATTTCATGTTTAGGATTGCTTCTTCAAGAGTTTTTTAACCCAGCAGAAGTTATTGACAGTATTGATTTTCGTATGACGAATGAGGATTATAATTTGTTGTTAATTAATCTAATAAGAGAAACTCATTTTCGTTCAATTTGGAGTGAAGATTGGATCAACAAATTTACTGCTAGAGATTTTCACAAATTATTTAGAATGACACAAGATACATATGGAAAGTTATTAACAGCATTAAGTGTCAATTCTGAATTAATAAAACCATACACAGGAGGAAATAAGCCTGTCTCATTTCATAAAAAAATTCTTATAAGTCTCTGGTATTATGGTAGAGAAATGTCTATGCATGCCATTGGTCACCAGTTCAATACTGCAACTTCAACTGTTTATAATATTGTTCAAGAAGTCACTGATGGTCTTTGTAATAGTATGGCTAAAAAATTTATCACTTGGCCAAACATTAAAGAATGTACAATAATTGAAGAAGGATTTAGAGTGAGAGCTAATTTTCCTAGTAAGTTAAATAAAAAATTTGATTATATTACATATTGTCGGCTTACTGCCAAAACTCATTAATATACTCACTATAACTCACTAATATACAGCAAAACGTTTTTACCTTTATTGTTTGTCACTTTTGTAGATGTCATTGGTGCGATTGATGGTTCTCATATTTCTGTAAAAGTTCCATCTTCAGAACAAGACAGCTACACAAACAGAAAGATGACCAAAAGTATTATTATTCAAGCAATTTGTACATCCAACAAGATATTTACAAATATTTGTGTTGGGTATCCTGGACGTGTTCATGATGCTCGGGTGTTTAAAAATTCTGAAATATTCAGTATTATGCAAAATGAAGGGCCAAGCTCTTTATTCTATGACAAATATTATTTATTGGGTGACTCAGCTTATCCAAACTTATCATGCCTAATAACCCCATATAAAAATTATGGAAATCTGTCAGCAAGAAAAAAGAAATTTAACTATTTTCATTCTCAAACAAGGGTCGACATTGAATTAAGTTTTGGATTACTTAAAGGAAGATGGCGTAGATTATTATACCTGAATGTCACAAATATTTCAAGAGCCCCTAATATCATCCTTGCATGTTGTGTATTACATAACTTTTGTTTGGTGAATGATGATGAATTAGATGAGATTGTTAATGATGTCCAGCTAGATAACACTTCTCAAACTGATATACAAAATGCAATATATGGAACTGAATCTGGCAATGCAAAAAGAGATGAACTATTAAACATTCTAGTTCCCTAGTGTAGGGATCCCCCTCCATCTAGATATATGTTTTAACTGTTTATACATTTTTATATATAATTATATACTTACATTTATACTTTACATGAATATTTTTTTTTCTTTATACATCTCTTCATATAAATATAAATAGGAATACAGTGAAACCTCTAAATACCTGACACTCTTGGTCAGTGTTATTTTGTCCGTTATTTAGAGGTGTCCGTTAAGGGAAGTTTCACTGTATAAAAATATACAGAAATCAAGAGATCAAGATCTATTGAATATTTAGTTTATAACAACAGTTTCTTTTTATTTATATATTAATTACAATTTAACATTTTTTAACAAATTAATAAAACATAAAAACATCCTAACAAAAAAAGTTCCACTTGACTTAGAGCAAACTATCTTGCGAATTTATAATCTAAAAAAGGTAAAACAAAAAAAAATAATACAGTAACTTTGATATCACTCTTAGAGATCATTAAAAAAAAGAATAAAAGGACATATTTAATTAATCAGAATCAGATCTTCTACGTTTCTTCCTAGTGGTATTTTCTACTAGCTTAGCAAATATATTCAACATTTCTTGTCTTTGATTATTTTGGGTAATCATATTTTCTTTGATACGTTCATAATGTTTTTCCTGCATGTCGAGGACTTCTTTATGCTGTTTGGTCATGTGATCCAATATATCGGATGGACTCACTTTAGATTTTGGTTTAAGACTAGTTTTGGTGTTTTTATGCATACTTTTTGTTATAATTGGATTAGCTATTTCAAAGTTTACTATATTAGCCTGTGAAGTACTTTCTAAAGTATTATTCAGTGGCGTTACTATTGTACTAGTTGCCTTAAGAGTGTCTAGCAATGTGGGTGGGGAGACTTTATGTTTATCTTTGATGGCATGCATAACATCATAATACATTGGCTTCTTATTTGCAGATTCTCCTGTTTTATTTGCATTATCTTTAAATGCAATGTATTTATTTTCCAAGTTCCTCCACTTCTGATCGCATTTTTTACCACTTTCCTTTTCATTTGCAGCCACTTTGTAACCCAGGTTATGTAGTTCAATACTGATATCTTGCCAAACTTTATACTTTGGTGTTCTTTTATCTTTTAATTTTTGTTGATAAAGCTCAGAAGTCACTATTTTAATAAACTTTTCAGTAGCTTCATTGTCTCGTGGTGTTGAACGGTATGTTGACCAAATAAAGTCTAAAAAAATAATACTTTCTAAATTAAATAAAAAAAAAAACAATAAAATACTACAGTTCAATATAATATAGTAGTAATAAGTAATATCTATCAATTAGGGACCAGAAATATTTAGGTTAAAAATGCATTATTATCTGTTATTAAGTTTTCTATGAAATAATAAGAGCCACGGATCCTTTTAATTTTCTGTTTAATAGTCACAGTGATTTAAACTTTAAATGATCATCTCACATCTAATACATTATTTAACAAATCTAACTAATATTGTTGAGTGACACTATTCGTATAATGACAGCAGACACTGGAAGAGCGTACATTTCTATACAATATTTAAGGTCTGTTCTGTATCAAATTCCTTAATTTTTTTTTATTACATAAAAAAGGAATTTAGACACAGCCAGAAATACAGTATCTTGCTATTTACCTGTATCAACTTGAGTATTGCAATAATCATCATTATCGTCATGACTGGTGTTAAGGTTCCCACACTTTCCTAAAATTATTAAAAAAAAACCATTTGTTAAGAAACTTATATTTAAGAAGTTCCACCTTTTATTCAATATTATGATTTATGACTAGGGCCTGGAATTATATGTACTAAAAACGTACGAAATATGCATGCATTTATACACTGATTATCATTCAAATATGTTAACAAAAATGCATTTTCTAAATTACATTAAGAGCCGCAGAAATACGTGTAGATATGTAGTTGGAATAGTAGTATTATATGAATATTACACAATTTTATACATATTTTTGAAACAAAACATGCTAAATAAAACAATGTATACCAGATCAAAAAAACATGCAAGTGTATATAAATCCGGGCCCTATTTATGACTTATACATAATGTTCTAAATAAATTCAAAATAATTTCAGCTTTTAACTAAATTTGCATTTATAGATTACCTATAGTCCAGGCTGGATAAAAATTAGAATGTACTTCTGATTAAGTAATAATACATGCTTACAGTTTTATGCAGTCATTGACTCATTCATAATTCTGTCACAATTTATATTATTCATATATTGATATTTACCTATTTCATCATCGCTGTCATCTAAATTATCAAATAAATTTTGAATCTTAATTTTTTCAATAATTTCATTTTGGTTTTTTTGACATTCAACACTAGGAATAACCACTCCATGCGAACTTAAAACTTTAACATCAACATATGCCCAGTCATGACTTCCTTCTGTAAAATGTGTATTATCAATTGGTATATTAAATTCATTAAAAATTTTATATTTTATTAGTTTAAATAGGTACAAATAACAGTGACATAGCCAAGGGGGGGGGGCACTGAAGGTCCATTACTCCATTATTTTAAATTATTTGTTTTAGGTACTAAGATATATTAAGGACATTAATAGTATCTTTCTTAATTCTTTAATTTAACGTATGCTAACAGCTTCAACCCAAAAGACATTTTTCTAAATAGTCTGATAATTTCTATTAGTTGAAATCAATTTAATAGTTTGCCTATTTTTAATATAGGGAGTACAAATTCGAAGAAAAGTTTTTCAAAGATCTAAACAATTCAGTGTACGGTATGTTATTGTTATAAATTGTATACGTTTTTCCGAGTCTTAACCTGCTCAATCTTTTCTTCATGATAACTCTATGTATGCAGGGAAAACATTCGAAAATATGCGTTTGAGATTCGACTTAGAGCTTGTTTCGTGCCCGCGCAGAATGCGAAAGCTTATAAACCGCCCGACGTTCAAGTACTGCACGACATACAATGAAAATCTCTCGGTTGTCACGCAACATAATAAGGAAGTGGATTTCTGTAAACCGATATACATAGGATTCGCCGTACTAGAACTGAGCAAAGTTTTAATGAACGGGTTTCATTACAATGTCACGAAGCGACATTACGGCGATAAGATCGAGTTGCTTTATACCGATAACGGTACGTCTATATAAATCTCGAGGTACATTTCTACGGCCCCCCCAATTAGGAATTTATGAATTCTGTTTTGACAGATCGTTTGTACATCGTTTGTGCACGAATGTGCACCAAGTCCAATCGTTTGTGCACAAAAACTGTGGCGATTATCCCTATATCAAATTCGGGGGGCCGTAGAAACGACAGCCCCCCGATTTGGAATTTCAAAATTCTGTTTTGACATATCGTTTGTGCATATGCTAGGAGCCAGTGACCCGAAACAACAGTATTAATGTATAACTAATATAAGGGGTACGTCCGAAGGACATGACATGCAAAACAACCATTCTAGGAAGTGAAGGGCAGCCGGTAAAACACGATATATGCAAATACCAAGAAGACAAGAACTATTTTATTTAGACAGCCCAAATATAATATATATATATATATTATTATGTGTATAAGAATATATGCGCAAATATCTAATCTGCGAGTACCGGATTACAAGGACAACACTGACAGGAAAGAGTAGGCGTAAGCATTCTGAGAATAGACAAGCATCCGGCACGTGCGAGAACCCGGATGCGCGTTATCAGTGGCTGGGGGGAGACCAACGGGATATATAAGGGACCCCGAAACAGCCTGTGTTTAGACGTGATCTGACCAAGCTACTCTGAGCACCTTCTCGTCACTCTACTTTACGATTAAACTGGACTTAGAAATATTTCCATTAATCATCAGTTGTACTTAGAATATTTTTGTTACATTTAATATTTTACGAATAAACGTTCAGTGTTTGAATAAATAAATAACATTTAGTAGCAATACAATCTGTCTACGATTATTTTACACTTGAGTCAAGTCTTTGACCATTTCATCTGGTAACCTCGCGAGTTGGCTACTACATTGTGGCACAGTCAAGTTCAAGTACAGGGAACTGGCTGGGGCTTACTACATCTGGCGCAGTCGGGAACGAGGCCCTACACAGGAATCCAGGTCAAGTTGAGGATTCCGCGGAGGCAGTCCATCAAGGATCACTGTTGGGAGGATTGATCACCTTTTCAACGACTCCGGGGCATAACAAGAATCTACGAGAGCGACTCAGCGAGGCACGAACAACTAAAGCAAACATGAGTAGACATTGGGTAGCAGAAGCAGCAACTGCGTAAGTTTGACAACATTTATGATAAATATTAAGAATTGTAGCTTGGGGTCACGTTTCCGTTAGATTAAGGATACTAACGTTAAATAAAATACTGTATTTTTTTTTTTTTATGGTGAAGGAATATTATTTTTATAGACGTATAAAAATAATACATTAAAAAAAAAATAAATATAATAATTGATTGAATAAAAGTGAATAAAAAGGAATATATGTTTGAAAAATTATTGAGGATAAATAAATGAAGTTGTAAGAAAGAATTAAATAAAAGGGATTTGTTTTAAATAGTTGTGGAGGATAAATAAAAAAAAAAGAGGAAATAAATTGTTGATGGAATAATAAAAGAAGAATAAAGTTGATAAATATATGGATTGAAATATATATTGAGAATAAAATATTGTGAGATTTAAGTGAATAAATAATAATTGGATAATGAGAATATTGAGTAAAGAATTTTTTTGTGTTAAGGCAAAGTGGTAAGCCTTATGTGTTGAATAAAAACATTTGAGAAATAAATGTGTTGAATAAAAATAATTGAGAATTATATGTGGGAAATAAAAGTTATTGAGAATTGAATTGATGAATAAAAGTTATTGAGAATTAAATTGATGAATAAAAGTTATGAGAAAATAATTGTGTTGAATATAATATATGGAATATTATAGTGTTGAATAAAATAATTGAGATAAAATTGATATAGGCAAAGAGTAAGTCCTTACGTGTTGTTTAATTGAATTTATGGACAGATAGGTCCTAAATTACAAAATAAAGATTATTGTGGAATTTATTGAGAGGTGTGCACACAGAATATTTAGAAACATATTGATGTTTATGTGAAAAATTATATGAGTTTATATTGAAAGAAATTTGAGGTTATATACGGAACTTGGGATTCCAGAGTGAAAATAAAGTTAGGGCATGCCTAGAATAAGTATATTTTATAAAATAAAATAATACGTAAATAATTGGTTATAAGAAATTAAAGATTATCTCACTTCCCGAAAATCTGGAAATTTGCAGTCATTATACTTGTACCCAAACCAAATAAACCTAAACACTTATCTTCATCATATCGTCCCATAAGTTTACTTCCAGTTCCTGGTAAACTTTTTGAAAAGGCCCTTCTGAAAAGACTACGTCCCATCCTTCAAAGCAACCAAATCATACCAAAAAATGAGTTTGGATTTAGAAATAAGCATTCAACAATTCATCAAGTCCATCGTCTTACTGACGAAATCTCAACTGCTCTTGAAAACAAAGAATACTGTTCTGGACTTTTTTTAGATATTGCCCAAGCATTCGATAAAGTCTGGCATGACGGCTTACTATACAAATTAAAACTTTTCATGCCTGCTCCCTACTATCTTATTATAAAATCTTATCTACAAAATCGTTCGTTTGTCGTACGACAAGGTAACGATATCTCATCTACTCACTCAATATATGCTGGAGTCCCGCAGGGTAGTGATTTATCCCCTGATCTATATAATGTATTCACAGCTAATATCCCTCAATCTAATAACACTCTTCTTGCAACATACGCCGATGACACAGCTATTCTTTCCTCTAGTCCAAATCCTATCCTAGCTTCAGCTGCACTCCAGGATCATGCTAATAAAATAGACGAATGGGCCAAAAAATGGAAAATTAAAATAAATACTGACAAATTATAAAAATACTGCAAGTTACTTTCACGTTAAAACAATCTCCCCGTGAATGCCCTCAATTAATCTTGAACAACGCCCCTGTCCCTGTCCAAACCGAAATAAAGTACTTAGGCATAACACTTGATAAAAGACTAACCTGGGGCCCCCACCTAAAAGAAAAAAGAAAATCGCCGAACAGTAGACTTCACGTCCTCCGACCACTCCTCAACTCCAAAATACCACTACAAAACAAACTTATTATATATAAGTCAATCATAAGACCAGTCTGGTCTTATGGAATAGCTATCTGGGGCCCAGCCAAGCCCTCGAACATCAGGCCAATTCAAGCGTTCCAATCAATTGCGCTAAGGATAGTAACCAAAGCCCCCTGGTACGTTTCAAACTCTACCTTACACAATGACCTAAAAATATTAACTACCACAGAACTAGCCAAAACAATGTATAAACGTTTCCACCAAAATTTAAGCACACATAGCAATACTTTAATATCACACATGTCCTGCCCCACCCTCCCAAAAAACCCACCTCGCAGACTAAAGCGAAAATGGTGTAGAGACCTATTAAATTAGTAAAGGAGGTGTTACCATTGGGTTTCTTCCTCGTCACGATATTTATGCTATTTTATTCTGTTATTTATCTTATTTGCTTATTGTAATATTATTGTGTACAGATTGTAAATTATCTTTATTAATAAAAAAAAAAAAAAAAAAAGAAATTAAATAACTATTATTATAAATATAATAAGTATATTGGTTAAAAGTGATTATTTAAAATAAATAGGAAAAGTTATAAAGGTGTTAATATAAGTGATAATTATTGTAAAGAATTTTGGGAGTAGCTAACCGAAAATAATACATAATATTCAATCACGGAATAATGGTTATAATAGTGGAATAAAGGTGTCGCTGTATAGTGCCAGCTTGTGTTACGTAAATACGACGCGGAATAATATACGTAAATAATAAATAAAAATTTATTATTTAATTTATGAAAGAATATAGGAATATAAATATTTTTTTTGTCGTAAGGAATAAATAATTGTAAGAATAAATAAAAAGTGTATTACTGGTAGTAAATACATAAGAGATTTTTTTTTTTTGGAATAACGAAAAAAATATTTTAATTTACACGGAAAAAAATAATTTAGTTACCTATAGTAAATGGTTATTTTATTTCGGTTGGTAGAACCATATAAAAAGTTACTTTTAACCATTTTAAAAGGTTGCAATAACGTCACGAAAGTGGTTGCAAATAACATGTCTACAATACTACGAATAGAACTATAAAATAGTTTTGCAGCTGCAGTTGAATTGGGTTTGTGTACTGTATTTACAGATTATAGTTGGGAATTTTGATCGATTATACACAAGATATCGATTTTATCATTGATAATATTGTTATATAATATTATAATGTAGATAATTATTATTGTCATATGAAGTATGGACGTATAGTGATCGCTGTTTATAGTATTTCTTATTCCCCGTCTACCAATACATCCTAGTAGTTTAGTACCTATTTCACATTTTGATTTTCGACTTCTTAGTTCTTTGGTCATTGAGTGTAGTAGTGTACACTATTCATACGTGCCACGTGCGACGTGCTTACGTCTATATAATACATATATAACAGATGGACCGTATGTATTAAATATTTTATAATTTAATCATGGATGATTTTGTTGTAAAGACCCTAAATGAACTCAACATTCCGAAAAGTATTGTTCAAGAATTTATAGGTAAGTTTCATAAACCTAAATTAATAAATCATAGTTTATCCTAAGACTATTATAGATTTAATTTATATACCTAGTTAAAAGTGTCAATTCTATCTAAACGTATAAATCACCTCGAACAAAAGTCTTTAGAAAATAATGTTGAAATTTTGGTGTCACAGAAGAGAAAAATGAAAACTGTATTGAAATAATAAACAACATTGCAACAAAATTAAACGTTAGTCTCTCGGTTTGTAGCGCATACAGAACTTTTTCAGGCCAAAGTAATAAAACTAGAAAGATTGTAGCTATTCTTGACTCCAAAGAACATAAACACAAGCTCATAAAGTCATAACTGAAGCAAGGAAACTAAAACTAAAGGCAAATACTCTTAACGCGAAATGGGCAAATGAAAATATCTACATAAATGAACAAATGACACAATCAAATAAATACATCTTCTTCAAAGCCAGATCAGCAGCACGTGAGTTAGGTTACAAGTTTACTTGGTTTAAGAATAGTAAAATTTTTGTTAAAAAAGATGATACTTCTAAGGCTTTATTTATTGATGACGAAAAAGCTTTATCAAAAATTGTTTAACTTATATTTCTATCCTGTATTCTAATTTTTCGTAACACCTGTACTATATTTTCGCTTTTTTCATTTTCTATGGATATTCTTAATACCATTAATTCATACACACATTATAAAACTAAATATTTTGAGAATATTAGTGAGTTCACTAATACCTTTAAATTATCTTATAGTAAGTTTTTAAGTGTAATATGTATAAATATTAGAAGTGCTAATGCAAACTTTGATAATTTGTTGTTATCTTTTGAGAATGACGTTAATTTTAAGCAATTAGACGTGATTATACTAACTGAAACATGGCATGATATTAATAACTGTACATATAATATACCTGGATTTCAAATGTATTTCACAAAAATTAAACGAAATCAAAATGACGGCATAATTGTTTTTATTAGGAATACCTTAACAACTGTAAACTCATTTGAGTATGGTTTTGTAGAAGCCAATTTTCTTAAAGTATCTTTAACCAGTAACTCTTGTAAAACACCTTTTAATTTGTTATGCACTTATAGATCGCCCTCATTAAATAGCAATGAATTTTTGGTTCGATTAAATAATATTATTATATCAGATACTTCATTTAACGATCGTACACTATTAGTAGGTGATATGAATATAAATATTATTGGTAATTACAATGTAGATAACGAATATTTAGATATGTTAGCTACAAATGGCTTTCACTCAATGATTAATGTGTACACTAGACTTCCTAATAATAAAACACACTCTTGTATAGACCATATGTTTCTCAAGTGCAATAACAGTTATCTTTTAGATAATACTGAAGCAGGGGTTCTTCAAATTGATATATCTGATCACTTTCCTACAATCACGGCAATTCCACTCAATAATAACTTACATTCTACAACTGATACATTTAAACTTATAGACTATAAACTTCTAAATGATAGGTTGAAAGACGAAAAATGGGAAACTGTCCTCAATGAGAACAATATAAATATGGCTCTTAGCATATTCTATAACAAATTAATATACATAATTAATGAGTGTACAATTAATAAAAAAATTGTATCAAAAAATAAAAGACTGAAAGAGTGGATGACTGCCGGGCTTTTATATTCTTCACGTCAAAAAAACGAACTGTCCCTTAAGTCTAAGAACAATCCTTCTAATAAAAATCTACTTAATTACTACAAAAAATACAGAAATAAATTCAATACAATTGTTAAGTTAGCTAAATACAACTTTTATAAAAATAAGTTTAACTCTTGCTCAAATAATCCAAAATCCACCTGGAAATTAATAAAAAATATTACAGAGGGGAGTAACTTGAAAAATAAAGAAACTATAAATCACCTTAAAGTTAATGATTTAATTATAAATGCACAAATTGAACCAGAAAAAGCAGCTGACACATTTAATGAATTTTTCACTTCCATAGGACAGAAATTGCAAGATAAATTTAAAAATACTGAACGGATAGAATCTAATAAACCACATGAAACATCTTTTGATGTCTCGTTTTCAAGTCCTGTCGATTGCAATGAAGTAATCGATTCAATAAATGGTTTAAAAGACGATATTGCCGCAGGATTTGATAAAATATCTGTCAAACTATTAAAAAACATTTCAGTTTTTATATCTAGCCCTCTAGCACATATATATAATATGAGTTTATCAGAAGGTATTTTTCCAACGAAATTCAAACTAGCGATAGTCAAACCTCTTTTCAAAAAGGGAAACAAAGAAAGCATGAATAACTATAGACCAATTTCAATGTTATGCAATTTTTCTAAACTTTTAGAAAAAATTGTGAAATCTAGACTAATAAGTTTTCTGGAAAAACATCATCTTCTCTCAAAAAACCAATTTGGGTTTAGGCCAGGTGTAGGTACTATTGATGCAATCTATAGTGTTTCTAGGCATATATATAAAGGCCTGGATCGTGGTGATAAAACTATAGGGATTTTCCTAGATTTCGCCAAAGCATTCGATACTGTCGACCATAAAATCCTGTTAAAAATATTACCAAGCTTTGGAATAAAAAATAATAGTCATAACTGGTTTTCGAGTTATTTGAAGGACAGGACGCAAATGGTTATGTTAAATGACGTTCTAGGGAATGAACTTGTATTTAACTGTGGTGTTCCTCAAGGAAGTGTTTTAGGCCCAATTTTATTTATAATGTACATTAACAGCATCTGTGACTCACAGACAGATGGTTCAATATTTACTTATGCAGATGATACATGTTTATTGTACTCTGATACATCATGGGACGCTGTCTATGCTAAGGCATCTATTGGACTAAACCAAATTATTCGTAAACTAAATACAATAAAAATTACTCTAAATTTAGATAAATCAGAATTTATAGCTTTTTCCATTTACTCTTGTCAAAGTCCATATGATGAAATCGAAATCACAGATAATTTACACAACCATGATGGTTGCAAAATAAAAAGGGTATCTAGGGTAAGATATCTAGGCCTAATCTTCGACCAAAATATGAAATGGCATCTCCACATAAACAGTATGACTATGCGCCTAAGGACAATTATTATGTATAAAATAAATTGTTTGAGGAAAATAATCTCACCAGATACTATGCGTATAGTGTACTTGTCTCTCTATCAAGCTATTTTTCAGTATGGTATAATTGCCTGGGGTGGTACATATGAAAATGCTATTAAGCCCTTTAGCTATACAGCAAAATAAAATAGTTCGTATGTGCCTTGATAAAACCACGTTAGAAGGATCAACTAAATTAAACTATAAATGCTTGCGCGTTCTACCTATCAATTTACTCTACAAAAAATTTGCAATCATGTTTATTGCTAAAAATACTCCTATAAATAATAATGTATATTCAAAACGTATGAGAACTTTTGACATCTCAAATAATTATACTAAAAAAAATATTGGACAAAGATTCGTTGATTATTTAGGGCCAACTTTTTTCAACGCAATGCCTTTCGCTATCAAGGAAACTATAAGATCTAATCCCAATTCTAATCATAAAATTATTATCTATAATTGGCTTCTACAAGAAATGTAATTTAGTTTTAGCTTTTAAGGAATTTTTAAATAATATTATGTATGTACTATGTATAGAGTAACTTAATATAATCATTCTTTTTGTATTCTCTCTTTTTATAATGTTTATTATATTATGTATTTTGATTAATCAATTTGCTGCTGTAATTAATTAATTTATATATAATTTAAGTTTTTAACATCATGTAACTCTCTACTACCAACACAAGCTCTGCTTAAAGGTAGTAGATATAACAATGTTTTTTGTTTTAATAAAAAAAAAAAAAAAATAAATAAAAATTGTTAGAATGTAACAAGTTAGTACCAAGGTAGGTACAGTACCTAGTAGTCTATAGTACTTATTAGAATTTATATTTTAATATTATATTTTGTAGGTATATAATAGGTACACTGTATACACGTATCACCTTATATTTTTTGTTTGTCTGACTGTATCAGAAATAGACGACGTTTTGTAATTAATTTTTGCTTGTTATCTACCCAAATATTATTTTGTAATGGTTAGATCAAGGAGTAGATGAAGAAGCTTTCCGATGCTTAACTGAATCTATGGTGCGAGAGCTTTGTCTACCTATGGGTCATCGAGCCAAAATAGTAAAAAGAATTTCAGAATTAAAGTCTGAGGTATCATCTAATGTCCAAGTAATAAAAGTGTACCTACTAATGTGTACCCAATTGTACCTATTAATAGTTAATACTATATTGTATGCATTAAACTGTATTATTTATTATAGAATTCATGTAATTCTTCTTCGGAGACCAATGTTTTTAATATTTTAACTGATGGTAATTTGAGTCATGTAAATGATATACTGAACTCCCATGAAACCTTGCAGACAAATTTGGAAGATTCCAGTATCTATGCTTTATAATTTATATTCTTGTTGTGTTAAGCATTTACTATTTAATAATATAATTTAAATAAATTGTAGGTATAGAAATTATCAATCAGGATTTTTCAACGCTTGGAAACTGTATTACTGATAATAAAACTAGCCCCTGCTATACGAACAGATATTTTACCAGCTTCATTAATACTTCTGCTAGGACCAGCTTTATTGATACTCCTAGCACCAGCCTTATTGATACTCCTAGCACCAGCTTTATCGATACTCCTAGTACCATTCATAATGTTGAAGTGAATGTTAAAAAAAATACAATCAACACTACAGTATGTTTTTCAAGTACCTAACTAGTATATATGACTGTATGCATTCTAACCATTATTTTATTACAGTTAAATGTATTTTGTTACAAAATTGTTCTACGTACTAAGACACATTACAATTTTTTTTTTTTTTGTTACAGTCATTAAATACATCAATTAGTTTAAAATCTATTCTGAATAGTTATCATGAAGGGAAAATCATTTTAGATAATTATTTAAAGAATAATGAACTAAATGGATTGTTGAGAAATAAATTATCTCATATAATACTAACGCATTTGCTCAAACAAAGTGAAGACAAAAAAATATCTACTGGAAAATTAATTGCAGTATCTTTAGAAATTTGTTCTGTATTTCCTCAAGAACATAAAGAGACATATTATACTCCTTACAAAAAAGAGGCAAATTTAGTATCGCCAGCTAGAGGAAAGTTGTGGGATAAGTATAATAATCTCAGAAAAGAAATTAGGAAAACAAACCAAAGATTGACTAAAGAGATTACTCCTGAAAATAGTTTTATACCAAGTGAAGGTATAGTAAATATTGTAGAATTTATTCATTAATACCTATATTTATTAATATTAAATGTGTTATTTTGTTTGGTTAAGAATTAGCAGATGATATAATATGGCTCAAAAATAATATATCACCTTGGAGTATTGTCGAAAACAAATGGCTTAAAACATTTCAAGAGAGATATAATTATTTATTAAGCTATGATACAAATAGTTGTTATCTATCAGTCTATCCTCCATTAAAAAGTCCACTTGGATTCACATTGGTCGGTATAAATTTACTTAAAGCTAAAATTACTTAATTCATTTTTTATGAGTTATTTTTATATATTTAAATACAGATTGATCTGGATTTTAGTCAGTTATACCCCCAAAAAACACTGATACTTTTTACCAAATTTGAAGTTTTAAAAAATAAATTATCAAATTATGTAAATAAATATAATATTAAAGGAATTGATAGTAATTTGATAGATGCGATCATAAATCCTCCAGATTCTGGTAAGTTTTAACAAATTATTATTACATCAAATATGGCTCCTATTTAAAAATTCTTGAAATGTAAAATTTATTACTTGAAATTAATTTATAATACATAAATGTTCATACTTTTTAGGCATTGACACAGTTGCTGCTCTAAAAGTTCTGGTAGAATTATTTAAACCAATAAATATATCAAAAAGAACATGTACTGGATCAAAAAAAAATTTTACTAGACCATCTAAATTAGAAATTCAGCAATCATTCATTTATTATGCAAATGTATGAATTCATAATTTAATTTATTTTTAAAACTAAATTAATTCTTTGAAATAAGTAATTATAGTTTAGTTTACTTACAGACAGTGTCACAGTTGAAAGAAGTAGACGATGAAAAATGTAACAAAGCGTTAAGAACAGGAGAAAAACTACAACCATATATAGTTTTTGTCGAGACTCACAGTCAGGTGACTTATTTTTATATAGCAATCAACAAATTTTTTTATAAAGTTGAGAGCGCATTAAAGGCAATTGATATATGTTTTAAATCTTTCTTCGTTTTCAATTTACATTATACACCACAGTGTGAACAAATTTGGTATTTTATACAAACATTTATCTATGAAATAACTACAAAGTTTGACAAAAATTGTAGTCCAAATATCACTTCTTTAATTAATGACTTAAATAAGTGTTAATTAACCAAAATGTATTAATAATTTTAATTTTAAGAGTTGTAAATTTAATTTTTTACTTTAAAGCATTTAGCTTTTTAGTTATTTGTTGTTCTAAAATTTATTTTAATTTAAATTATATTTAATAAAAACAATTGTAAAATGGCATCATGCTTTATTTGTTTAGTTAGTGTAAATTCTTTTAAAAATCTTATCAGGCATATAAAATTATTTCATTCTTTTGAGAATATAATAGAGTACAAATGTATAGAACCATCATGCGGAAGAAGTTATAACTCTTTTGATTCTTTCAGTAGACATTTGTTAACTCATACTCTATTGAACCAAGAGTCTTCTAGCAATTTACATAATATAGAACCAACACAGATTGATGATATTTTGAATCAACAATCTAATGAACAACTAGAAATAAGTTCTTCTAGTAACATATCTATTAATGCATTCAAGAATCTAGTTACTAAGGATGGAATAATGCTTATATCAAAATGGTATAATGAAGCGATTGTACCTAGGAACAAAGTGCAAATTCTTATAAATGACTTAAATGGATTTAATGATAAATGTATGCAAATTCTAAAAAAAAGAAGTATTAGATAATTTAAAAAAAAATAATTCTGATGAAAATTCAATTTGTAAAATATCAGTTATGTTCGATGTTATTAATGATCCGTTTCAAAATTTAAAAACCGAGTATAAACGATTAAAAGTTTTGGAAGAGTTAGGAGTCTATGTAAAACCAATTGAAATCGCTATAGGTAGTAGAAATAAAAATATTACAAAAAATGATAATATTGTAATTAATTTAGTTAATGTAAATATTTGTTTTATTCCATTAAGATGTATTTTTAAAGTGTTTTTTGAACAACCAAATGTATTAAAAACAGTATTTTAAACGTTTAAATTCTATAACTGGGGGAATTGTTTGTAGTTTTGTGCAAAGTGAAGTTTGGAAAGTTAAATGTCAAAGTAGCCCAGATAAAATAATCATTCCTTTTTTTTTATATTTTGATGAATATGAAACAAATAATCCTCTTGGTGCTCATGCTGGGAAAAAAAAATTAGGGGCAGTTTATGTATCATTTGGGTCATGCCTCCCTCCAGAATTTCAGTCTTCATTAAATTACATTTTTCTTGCTCTTCTTTTCATTGCTAACGACCGTAAGGAGTTTGGAAATAAAAATATATTTAAAGAATTAATTAATGAAATTAATTATTTACAAAAAGATGGTATAATTGTGAATGTAGAAAGTCAAAATTACACAATCTACTTTTCATTGGCATTAATCATAGGTGATAACTTGGGCTTACACTCGATGCTAGGTTTTAGTGAAAGCTTTAATGCAAATTATCCTTGTCGTTTTTGTTTGTGTTCTAAAATTGAATGCAATTATTTAGTAAGTCAAGATGACAGTAAAATGAGAAATACATAAAATTATTCACAGGGTATATCCTTAGATAATTTATCGCTTACAGGCATCAATGAATTGTGTGTATGGAACCAAATTGATGGTTCCCATGCAGTTCACAATCATTCAGTTGACCTAATGCATGACATTTTGGAGGGGATTTGTTCTTATGATTTGTGTGGTATATTATATGAATTTATAATTAATTTAAAATACTTTTCTTTAGATACACTAAACAATCGTTTACAGTATTTTAATTATGGTCCTTTAGAGGTCCAAAACAAACCTCAGTCAATAACAATGGATACAATAAGAAATAAAAAAAAATTAAAAATGTCAACAATTGAAGTTCTATGTTTTAGCAGACATTTAGGTGTTCTAATTGGTGACCTTGTACCCATTAATTCGGAATTTTGGCAGTTATATATATTACTTCGACAAATTATACAGATTGTAACGTTAAAGTCAATTCAACCAGAACATAATTTATTACTAAAAACACTTGTAACTGAACATCATGAGTTGTATTTAAAATTGTTTCTAACCAACTTAAAACCAAAGTATCACCACTTATTACATTATCCATTAATAATGAGTAAAGTTGGGCCTGTATCTCACTTATGGTCGATGAGATACGAGTCTAAACATAGAGAGTCAAAGCTAACGGCCCATTCTATTACCAGTCGGAAAAATATATGCTATACACTGAGTATTAAACACCAACTAAGACTTGCACATCGATTATTATCTAAATCAAATACACTATCTTTGTCTTTAGAATCATCAAACGTAGGAAAAGTAATAGGTATGTCTATAAATGAGATAGAAAAAATACAAAATAATTTATTAAATCGGACTACAAATTTAAATTCTGTTAGTTTTGTTTCGTGGGTTCAGGTGAAAGGCACTCGTTACACAACCAAGCAGAGAATGTTAATTATAATTGATGTTAAAGATATGCCTATATTTGTCATAATAAAATATATTTTCTTTAAACTCCAATGTGACATACCATTTTTAATTGGTCAATGTATAAGTACAATAGGGTTTAATGAACATTTACAAGCATATGAAATAAAAAATTGTGATGATCTATTATGTATTTCATTTGATGATCTACTTGTAGAACAAAGTCCTTGTGTTTGTAGCACAATGTCTGATGGTTATACATATGTATCTTGCAATTTTTAAAAAGTTACTATATATTTTATACCATAAAATAATAATGTATTTTATTTGTTAAATATTTATTTTTTTCATATTAAAATGTATAAATAATAATATTGTAGGTATTACCTATTTAAGGGTATATTTTAAATTGTTTATTTATATTAAAATATATCAAAGATAATTTATTCATTATATTTTGTTCTTATTTATTTATTCATATATATCATTAAAAATGTATATAATATAATATGATATAAATTCCCCCTCCTATATCCTAGTGATTATACAACCACTTTATTGTGGTTACTATAAACGATGAGACTTGTTACCGTAACCTTACAATATTGTTGGAAATACTATTTATTGCTTTATAATTACAAAACAATTTAGGTTGGGATAACCATAGTGTATGGTTAATGTAACCATGTAGGCTGGTAGAATTTCTAACCAAATTGTTTGGTTACATCAACTGAATTATGACAACCAAATGAGTTTGGTACTTGGAACTATGATAAATGGTAGTCCCTATACCTACCACTGAATTTGGTTAGGATAACCATTTAATTGGTATCTACAACCATACAGTTTTTTCCGTGTAAGTTAAATATATTTTAATGAGGAAATTATATTTATGAATAACGATTCAGGTAGTTCTGCGAATGAATCAGTAGGCGAAAATAGTACACAGGATAAAGGGGTACAGGTAAACGATAAAAAAGAAGAAATAAAAACTGACGCGTTAATTGATTTAAATACTGACGAATCGTGTGAAAATTCGCCAGAATCTAGTAAACAAAAATATTTGGAAGAACTAAGGGAGAAGGAGTTACTAAATAAAACACTTGAACCTGATATCAGAGAGTCTAAGAGGGCAGGTTTACGATCCGATCCTACTGTAAAGCACGTACAGTTGGAATCAACAGTTAAAAAGAGCGTAGAAAAGATAGAAAGAAAAATTTAAATGGACGTTGATAAATGGAGTAGCATAATACCAATATGCGTTGGTTCGAAAAATGTGGCGGAGTTTATTAAGACTTGTGAAATAGCAATTAAAGAAGTAACATCTGCGGATAGACCGTTAGGTACTGTTAAAAATAATAAATTCGAAATTGGCCGGTAATGCTTTAGAAGCATGCAAATATAGGGAAACCGATACTTGGGAAAGTATAAAATCTATTTTACAGGGAGCATTTGAACATAGAGTTTCGGGGAGAGCATTAACAATAGGATTAAGTTGTGCGAGAATGGCTCCTGGGGAAAGTGTAACGAAATTTGCTAGTAGAATCGAAGAAATGTATTATAAATTATGTAAGGCCAGTACAGCAGAACTGGACGACGGAGAAGCGAAAGGGGTAAAGCGACAAAATAAAAAGATCGCGATGGTAGTATTTATAAACGGGTTACCAGAGCATTTGCAATTAAGATTGAAAGCTAGGGATCCAGAAACTTTGGAAGCAGCTATGCAGATGGCTCGTGATGAGGAACTTGAGTATGATTCTAAGGCGAAAATAGACAAATTACAGGATAACGTAGAGTTACAGAATTTTAATAGAGAGGGAGTGAATAATGAAAGCAATGGAAATATAAAACGTCAAAATAATAATTATAATAAAAATCAGGGGAATAACGGAAATAACATGTATAGAAATCGAAACGGCGGAAATAATAATTTTAATCGACAAAATAGTGGTTATAATAATTTTAGTAATAATCGCGGCGGATATGGTAGACAAGATTATAATATTAGTAATCAGAGTAATAATAATTCTAATCGCAATGCAAGTGCCACCGAATGTTACAATTGTGGGAAACAAAATCATTTTGCTCGAGATTGTTGGCAATCTGGTCAGAATAATAGACAAGGACAAAGCGGAAGTAGGCAACCGATAAATAATAATAATGGATCGAATAATAATACACGTGTGAATTTAAATAATAATTCTAATAGTGATAGATCGTTACATTGCAGTTACTGTAATAAACTTGGTCATGAAATATCGAATTGTTTTACAAAGCAACGTAATGAACGTAATAACGCAAATCTGGCGAAAAACTCGGATGTGTGCCCGGTAAAGCACGATTCCGTACGTTTTACCTTTTTGAGAACACGATTCCGTACGATTTTGGTCAAACAATGGATTGTCAAATTTACCCCAAAAACAACACGATTCCGTACGATTTTATGTGCAATGTTGCCATTTATTATATTTATTTTCAATTTGTTATTTATTTGATTGTCAATAAAAAAAGATAAAAATTTGTCAAATAAAAAAATATGTAAAAATTTGTCAATTCAAAATATAAAATATATGTACCTACGTAAAAATATGTAAAAAATATGT
This sequence comes from Nasonovia ribisnigri, assembly GCA_027563435.1. Lineage (NCBI taxonomy): Eukaryota > Metazoa > Arthropoda > Insecta > Hemiptera > Aphididae > Nasonovia > Nasonovia ribisnigri. Next base: position 43,190 of record JANEHU010004753.1, read on the forward strand.
AAAATTATAATTTCATACCTTGGTACTTGTTACAAATATTTGATAAATATTTAATTATATTTTTGTGAATTAAATATTCTTTATATTCGTTAATTGTGTGGTATAAACGTTGTTTGTCGGCTAAGGCCATTTCATTGAAACGTCCTTTGGATGCTGATTTTATTTTTGTGCAAGTCTCTTGTTGTGTTTCCTTCAGAACTGATATAACCAAATGAATAGAAGGGTGTGGACTATGAAACTGTGCATTATATGTTCTATGGAAACTCTCAGATCCATTTGTTGTACAAAAAAAAAAAAAATTTGAAAACAATATAGATATTATATTAATAGTTTTACACATTGTATATAGTTATTATAGTATTACCGAGGATTTTCTGACGGCTCTTGCGCCCAAATTGCTGGTGGAAATAAACAATCATTTTCTACGTAAGTATGCAATATATAATCAGAAAATAAGGATCCTATATCTATATTTGGACATATAGATACAAGTTCAACGAATGCATTTTCGATGTCATGTGGTGGTACGAATGGCAACCCGAAAAATAGTTTTAACCATTTTCCTAACTCGTCGTCGTTCGTATATGATGTACGGAGTTGCTGCTCAGAATTTATCTGTAAAGTTAGTACGTTTAATATTATAATTTTATTATGTGTATATTTATCATATATTTTAAGCATAATTACTTTTCGCCACCAACACTGTCCTAAATGAAATCGACATGCTTGAATTTCCACATTTGGGAATACCTCTCTACATGCTTCATGAGCGCTTATCTCAAAGTCTAAATGTAACTTGCGAATAACAAGTCTTTTGAAAATTAGTTTTTCACTTAATTCCTGAAGAAATATCCACATTTGGTAAAATGTATAACGTTCAACGGGGATAATTAAGATAAGATATCGTATCTTAGGATACAACAAAATTATCTGATAGGTATATATAACGATTGTATCGCTGTTTTACGTTAAGCTTAACATGTTACTAAACAGACGAATGGATTTTACCGTCCGGTTTTTATATATAGAGTTCGATTATGGTAAACCAACAGTACCGTTTTTCGCCGGCATTGGTCAGTTCGCCAAGTACTCCTGGCGTTGGCTCCGGCATACTGCATTTGGAGGAACCTTATGGAAATCTGGCAACATTGCACTAAAATCTTGGGTACAAAACGTACGGAATCGTGTGCCTTAAAATGTGCACGATTCCGTACGCTGATAAGGACCGTACGGAATCGTGTTCTACCCTGTGGGCCAGCCCAGCGGGGTCAGGTTAGTGCACGAGATTTTCGACCCGCAAGAATCACAAAGCGATGGTTACACATCACAACAATAATTGACCAAAATCATATAACACTATCATCACCAAGCTTTAATACAGAAACAATAAAATTATTAGTAGATACGGGCAGCGATTTGAATTTAATTAAAATAAACAGATTAATAAGTGAAACTAAAATAAATGAACAAGAAAAAATTTATTTAAGGGGGATTAATGAAAAAATCGTACCTACAATAGGACGAACCACAATTAAATTAATAATAAATAATAACGAATTTAAAACAGATTTTTATGTGGTTGATAGACAGTTTCCTGTTTCCGGAGACGGGATATTGGGTAATGCATTTTTGGTAGCAAATCATGCGGTTATAGATATTGCAAATAATATATTAGTAATAAACGATACGATTAATGAAATAAAAGAAAATGATATTTGTTTTACGTTGTAACCGAGAACGGAATCGATAGTAAATATAGAGATTGCGGATAAGAATATGAATAATAAAAATATTTTAATAAATAAAGAAGAATTATCACCGGATGTATATTGCGCTAATATTTATAATACAGTCAGGGACGGTAAAATAAAAATAAGTGTGATGAATATATCGGAAGTAGCACAGAGCGTTAAGGTAGGTCAGATTCATACAATATCATATAAACATGACATTGACACGGAGATTAATGAGATTCCGAATGTAAATAATAATAGCATTGGCCGCGTTAACAAAATAAAAGGTTTAATTAGAAGCGATCATTTGAATGCAGAGGAACGCAAATCAATAATAAAAATTTGTGAATAATATTCGGATATTTTTCATTTAGAAGGGGATTACCTTACTAGTACTATAGCAGCAGAGCATGTAATTAAAGTACCTAAGGATTTAATTCCGATTTATAAAAAACCTTATCGATTACCATACTCGCAACACGGCGAAATTGAACGACAAATAGAACAGATGCAAAAGGACGATGTTATAGAGAAGTCTATGAGTCCCTTTAATGCACCACTTTTGTTAGTTAAAAAGAAAGCTGATGCTTCGGGAAAACAAAAGTTCAGAATAGTGATAGATTTTAGAGCGCTTAATGATGTAACACTAAACGAATTTCATCCGTTACCGAATATTACGGAAATATTAGATCAGTTAGGTCAATATCACCTGTTTAGTTTACTGGATTTACGGGCGGGGTACCATCAGGTACCGTTAGCAAAAGAATCTAGGGAACTTACAGCTTTTTCAACGGGACAGGGACATTATCATTTTAAGAGACTGGTTATGGGTTTGAGTTCTGCACCGTCAACTTTTCAGAAAATGATGGCAAACGTTTTATCGGGATTAATTGGAATTAAATGTTTAGTATATTTGGATGACATAATAGTTTATGCTAAAAATTTAAGCGATCACAATAATAAATTGATTAATGTATTCGAGCGTTTACGTATTCATAATTTAAAAATAGAACCAGACAAGTGCGAGTTTCTTAAACGACAAGTGTTATTTTTAGGACATATAGTTACGGAAGCTGGACTTTGTCCAGACCCGGCAAAGGTTACCGCAGTAATGAGTTTTCCGGTACCTAAGAATGTTAAGCAAATAAAAAGTTTTTTGGGACTTAGTGGATACTATAGGAAGTTCATAAATAATTATAGTGCGATAGCAAATCCAATGACGAATTTATTAAGGAAGGATATAAAATTTAACTGGGATGAAAATTGTCAGCAAGCTTTCGACAAATTAAAGGAAATTCTCTGTTCGGAACCAATTTTACAATACCCAGATTTGACGAAAGAATTTATTTTAACCACAGACGCAAGCGGGAAAGCGCTGGGAGCTATCCTATCGCAAGGTCAAATCGGATCTGACCTTCCGGTAGCTTATAGTTCGAGAACATTAAATAGATCGGAGCTTAACTATTCAACTACGGAGTTGGAATGCTTAGCGATTATATTCGGCGTAAAAACATTTCGACCTTATTTTATATGGTAGGAAATTTATAATACTTACAGATCATAGACCGTTATCTTGGTTATTTAATTTAAAAGATCCATTATCTAAATTAGCGAGATGGCGTATTGAACTTGAACAATATACGTATGAAATTAGATATAAACCCGGCGTACAAAATGCAAATGTAGACGCATTAAGTCGAATGTACAGTATTAGCGAAATTAAAAACGAAAGTTACTCGAATTTTATTGAAAAATCAGAAACAATGTTAATAACGAATAAAAACGTAAAGGAAGTACACGGCGAGTTAATAGATTCACCGGTGGAATATAATATAGTATCTGAGATAGAGAAACATTATAATTTTAGATCAGGAATTAATTACGAATTAAAACAACGGTTTGGAAAGGACGAAACGTTAGAATCTAACAAAGACGTAGGCGACATTGTCAGATTTAAACACGAAGATAGATCTATAATATTTTTAATAACGAAAACAAGACAGAAGCAATTAGCAACATACGAAAACATGCATTTGGCATTATTAAATCTTAAATATTTCTGTGAGAAACATTCTTTAACTAAATTAGCAATGAATCAATTAGGACGTGAAGACGGACTAGATTGGGCCAGAACTCGATCTATGATACGTTACGTATTTCGTAACACAGATAAAGAAATAATTATTTGTACAAGATTAGAGTTCAGTAGAGAAGAAAAATTGGTTATTTTTAGACAATTCCATGACTCGAAAATAGGGGGGCATGGTGGAGTGAACAGAACGTTGAGAAAAATAAAACGACAGTTTAACTGGCCGAATATGAAAAAAGAAGTGAAAGATTATATTAGGAATTGTACATCGTGTCAAAAGAACAAAAACACTAATAAACATATTCGTAGCCCTATGGTAATTACAACAACGAGTACAAAACCGTTCGAAAAAATATTTTTGGATATTGTAGGTCCGTTAATCACTACTGACATGGGGAATACTTATATTCTTACCATTCAATGTGATCTAACAAAGTTTAGTTTGGGTAAAGCATTGCCTAATCATACTGCTAATACAGTTGCAGAGGCATTTGTTACGAGTTTCGTGTGTATTCATGGTATACCTGATACAATTTTAACGGATCAGGGTACGGATTTCCTTAGTAAAACTTTTACGGAAGTATGTAAATTGTTGAAAATTAATAAAATTAAAACTTCAGGATACCATCCACAAAGTAATGGAAGTCTTGAGAGAAGCCACCGAACTTTGGCCGAATATCTAAGACACTACGTAGATAAGGGATTAAATAATTGGGATCAATTACTACCTTACGCGTTTTTCGTATATAATTCAACGGAGCACACGGCTACGGGTTATCAACCATATGCATTACTGTACGGAAAAGAATTAGATATTCCGGTTAAATTGAAGGCTAATCCAAAACCTAGGTATAATTATGATGATTACCTCTATGATTTAAAACAAAAACTCCAGGAGGCACATAAGATCGCTAGGGAAAGACTTGTTAAAAGAAAATTAAAATCAAAGAATTATTACGACAAAAAAGAGCATACTGAGGAATTAAAAATTAAAGATTTAATATTACTTAAAGACCACACACAAAGGAATAAGTTGAGTCCACTTTGGAGGGGACCATACGAGATTTTGGATATTTTAGATTCAGAAAATATAATTATATTACGGAATCGTAAGCATGTGACGGTTCATAGGAACGATGTAAAGAAATATTATGATAAAGATGACAATAATGAAGACGTTAACATTGTTGAAAATAGGGACGATATTGATAATGATAATGAAAACTAAAAATAAGAAATAAAATATTTTTTTTCTATAATATAAAATTTAAATAAACATTCCAAGGGGGAAGGAAAACATAAGGAATAATTTTTTTTTAAGTAATTAAAGGTTGACATATTTTAATTTAATTTTAGGGCTAGGGAACTCAATTTTGCTTTGGAATTGGAAAAAGCAATCAACGCGGGGGATCACGATGAAGTTAATTTTCCGAAATGTCTATATGAGCACATACAGGTAGCGAATAGAGTGATGAGTGTACCATTTCCGGAACCGGAGATACAGGTTATTACACGAAGTATAGAAAAATTGTTGATTGACATGTTGGACGACGATACCAACTTTAGTAGATCATGTTGCAGAGATCTGGTTGAATACATGGATTATATACCAGAGCCAGAGGGAGTATTATATTATTGGTGAAAAAGTGAAATGTGAGAAAAAAATATAATAATAAAACGAGATGTAAATTATATATATAAATTAAAATATATAAATAATAAGGAAATAGAATATACTAGAATAAGTGAATAATTAGGGGGTACTGTTAAAAGTAATATGGAGTAATAAAAATAATATTGTAGATTAATATGGTGGATGGCAGCACACGGACAAGAGGAAATTTCAGATGATCGAATTTCGGAAACCAAAATTATGTTTACGTATCCAGGGGCGCAATTTCAATGAAAAAACTGGGGGTGCTGAAGCCCCTAATAATTTTTTTTATGTTATCTTATGGTAATGGATACTTTCAACGGCTGCAACCCGTACAATACCCATTCAATAATTAAAAATTAATTAATAAGTGCAATAATTATTACATTATACAAGAACATTTATTTTTATAAAATTGAGTATTTATATAAATGAATTAATATTTTTGCTTAAAGTTAGTTCACTCTAACCCAACATTATTCTCCTTTCGGTTTGAGCAAATATATGTATCACTTCTTTTATATCAATTTTATTTGTTAAGTCCTTTTCTATATACAATATAGACAAATCTGTCACCCATTATCGCCACTGTTATGTGTAAGTGTAGTAGTATATAGTAGTATATAGTAGTATGTAGTATGTATGTAGTTATATTATTTTGTAACATGATATGTATACTGGCGTACGTGACTACGGAGCCGGACGCTCGAGCAGGAATCTGCTGATCCAGCAAGTCCCACCCTGGCCGTTGTACAGAAGGGCCCCTTGGTCACGGCCGCCTGGGACAGTCTCGTAGACACAGACATCCAGGCAGAACCTCATTTCATTTTATACAGAAAATCATTATGATAAGTTAATAAACATATATCTTAACCTTTTAAACAGTATCTTGCATTAATTCTTTCAAAACCCGTCCCCATTTCTCTAAACCAGGAATAACAGCGCGCCGGTACACATCATTTGGTGGCAGCGGGAGTCAACAATTCTATTATAAAATAAATTGTTGAAGAACCTACGTGTGCTACCGCCTTTCCACATAGGTAGAGAAACGGACAATCGTCAGAGCATCAAGTATTACGAAACCCCAGAGCATCTCAGAATCAAAGCGAAGAATTTACAGAGCATCAAGATTTTCAAGTACGTATATTCTTGTAATATATAATACGACGTACGAACGTCGCATACAAATTCCGAAATTCAGAAACGTCAGCACCAACAACGGCAACGCTGAACGCCGCCGCCGCCGAGAGCCGCCCAACTACGAACGTAACCGACGACCGTCGTGTCAACACGACTCATCAGCCACACCGATCGTGCACGGAGCGTCAAGGACATCAGCAGGACGCCGCCGCCGCCGTCGCCGCCGTAGATGCAATAATCAGGTCACAGCTGTTGTCACCGCGTACTAATCAAAACAAACGGCTATCACTATCAACAATGTTATTATATATAGCCGCCTCGTTCTTGTGAGTTATCCAATCATTCGTTTTTTATAATTAATCGCAGCGCATAAACGCAAGCTAATTTATTCAGTTGTGAAATAAGATAAAATTAATAATAGTACAGTTTAAGGGAAGGGAAAATAAAACAAAATCAATATAATAAAGGTGATCGTAATTAATTTTGTACTATTATAATTTTATATTATTTATACTTTAATTTTGCTGTACGCTTTTGTTTTTGTTGTTTGCTTGGAATCGGAAAGGTAATTGAGGAAATTAATTAATTAATTGATTCTTTATTGTGTGGTTATTTACTCGGGCTATTTATTTCGTATCAGTCGTAGTCTATGTCAGATACTGATCAAAACGAAACCATTAGTTCTGAAAATCTTATAGATCTTGAAAGTAGTGTTAGTGTCCCTTCTAGTGGAGAACTATACGAACCTTCAGACGAATTTGACTCAGATGATAGTAGGTTCAACAATATATCTCAGTCGGAACATATTTTAGATAGGGCAAACAATTCCATAGATAACACTGACTCGGTTCTCAAGGACGCGGAGAACTTACTTAAATTAACTTGTAATCAAAATCAAGCGGTAAAAGAAACAATAATGTCAAAGTTTATGACCACACACCAAGCTTTAAATTTAATCCCTTTGTTCAATGGGGAAAATGCTGATGATAGTTTTGCATTTCATAATGCATGCGAATATGCGTTACAAAGCATTGACCCAGCGGAGAAAGAAAATCTAATCAGGGGCATAACAACTCGATTAATAGGCAAGGCCATACGTCCATTTAGACATAAAAAAACCTACCACTTACAAAGAACTTAAGGAAACTTTAGACCTCACTGTTAATAGAAAACAAACATTAACGCATTTGCATTCGAAATTATCGACATTCAAGATAGCTTCAGGGGAGACTATTCAGCAATATAGCGATAGGGCTGAACAATTATATTACGATATTATAGAAGCATCCATGGCAACAAACGAAATTTCTAACACGGAAGACTTATCCAAAATAACAGAAAAGCAAATTTTATCAGCATACACTGAAGGGTTACCACACGATACAAAGATTTTAGTAAAAGCTAGTAGACCAAATAAGTTGTCGGACTGTGTTCAAATTGCATTGGAAGAAGAAACTTCACGCATAAATCAAAAAGAGATTCGCAAAAACATTAATGATTATAAAAACAATAGGTCGGATCTTAAGCCAAGTATTAGTTACGGAAGTAAGACAAATTCGGTACAAAAATCTAACAGTAGACCACCTGGTGCATGTTTTCGCTGTGGACGTACGAACCATCAGGCAAAGCAATGCCGCGCTTCAGAAGCCGATCAAGCCCGTTACAGAGAATCGCAAAATAAGAGTAAAACGGAAACAAAAGCTATCAGGATAGTTACATGCAACTATTGTAAAAAACCAAACCATACTATAAGTGAATGTCGCAAACGAAAGTACGTTAACGAACGCAAGGCACAGGAGCAACAAGGCACCTCGTCGGGAAACGAACAAACACCGGGTCCAAGTGGCGCTCGCCCGGTGGGGGATATCAAAACAGCCACTCTGAACCTGCAAGGGCTTTCTATTTCCAAGCAGAATTAATTAATAAACACATAACGTTAAAAATTCCCCAGTGCATGATAGATAATGTTAAATTACTTATAGACACTGGTAGCGATCTAAATATGATAAAATTATCCACTTTAAGAAACGAAGTCATGGTTGATGAAACTCAAAGTTATCAGTTAAAAGGAATTAACGAATACTTAGTACGCACTTTAGGTTCTGTAATTCTCAATTTAAATTTTGGCACTGAAACTCTTACAACTAAATTCCAAGTAGTGCATGATGATTTCCCAATCCCTCATGAAGGTATTTTAGGAAATCCGTTTCTTACCGAAAATCGTATCGCAATAGATTATTATTCGTCAAAAATCTTTCAAATTAACACTGATCCTCTTACACTTATGCCGCGTTCAGAAACCATCGTACCAATTGCCAGCACGAGACCGGAAGGAACAGCTTTAGTAGTTCATTCACAAATTTTACAAGAAGAAAACGTTCGTCTTGGGAATGTGGTAAACACAGTTAAGCAAGGAAAAATCTTAGCTGTCGCCATCAACACTTCAGAAGAGCTCATTACAATACCACCTTTAAATATAGAAGAAATCGAGTTTGAGGAGTTCCGAGAAACCTCCACGTTGATCGCAACAAATACTAACGAAATAACGGAAGATACGCATCGTATCAGTCGCATTCAGGAAGCTATATTATATCAAGAGTTAAATGCGGAAGAATCAAATAGTCTCTGGAAGGTGATAAGCGAATATCCAGATATTTTTCAGCTGGAGGGAGATTCATTCCCTTCTACCGATGCAATACAGCACGAGATCCACCTAAAGGAAGGAGCGAAACCTGTTAATGTCCGACCGTATAGATTGCCATACGCTCACCGTCAGGAGATTGTTAGACAAATGGAAGAGTTGGAAAGTAACAACATTATACAGCCGTCCGAGTCCCCTTGGAACGCACCACTTATCGTGGTCTCAAAGAAGCCAGATGCTCACGGAAACCCAAAATACCGAGTATGTGTTGATTTCAGACGTCTTAACGAACTGACTATAGGAGATGCATACCCTATACCTAGAATAGATGAAATTTTAGACCAATTAG
>JANEHU010004756.1:0-87925 GCA_027563435.1 Nasonovia ribisnigri
ATTCCTGTAATTGTTTTTAATTTTTTATGTCGTTTCGCAGTTCCTGGCTGTACCTTTCCGATTTTATTTTGTTTAAGTATAACTTCTTTTCGATTCTATTATCTGTGGTTCTCGGGTATCTTGTCAATGTGTCTGCTATTACATTTTCTTTGCCTGGGATATATATGATTTCTAGCTCATACTCTTGTAACGCCAACGTCCATCTGGTTAATCTGCCCCTGGTTAACCTGCATTGCTTTAAAAACGTTAGCGCGTGATGATCCGTTAGAATAAATGTTTTATTTCCTAGTATGTATTGCCTAAATTTATTACAGCAATATACCAGTGCTAAAGCTTCTATTTCTGTTGTTGAATATCGTTTTTCTGGTGGTTTGAGAGTTCTACTTGCATACCCTAGGGTTGCTCGTTCGTTGTTATCTAAAATTTGAAATAGCTCTCCCCCAATTGCTACTTCAGATGCATCCGTATTAATGTACATTGGTTGTTTTAATTTTGGAAATGATATTATGACTTTGTCTAAAAATGCTTTCTTTGATCTGTCAAATGCCTCCTGGTGTTTTTTCTCCCACGTCCATTTCTTGCTAGCTTTTGTAAGTTCTATGAGTGGTTGAATAATGTCCGCAAAATCTTTGACATATTTTCTGTAAAAGTTTAGGAACCCTAAGTAGCTTTGCACTTCTTTAATCTTCGATGGTGTTTTAAATGTCTGGATCGTTTTAATTTTCTCTGGGTCCATTTTTAATCCTTCTGTGGAAATAATATGACCTAGAAATGGTACCTCTTTCAAAAAAAATCTGCATTTGTCGATGTTAACAGTAATGTTGAACTGCTTGAACCTAGTTAACACTGTCCTGATATGTTTGTAGTGGCTGTTCTTATCTGTTGACGTGATTAGAATATCATCTACATATATCGTAACGAAGGTGTGTAATAATGGCCCCAGCACTTTGTCCATACTTTTCTGGAATTCTGATCCACTTATGTTTAAACCGAATGGCATTCGTTTAAATGAGTAATTTCTTCCATCGATTAAAAATGAGCATAGTTCTCTGCTGTTTTTCTAATGGCACCTGCCAATAACCTGACCTTAGGTCCAGTGTACTTATGCATTTGATCTCTTCAAATTTTGAAAATATCGTTTCAATTGTCATCGGGCATTCTCGATCAGGGACAATGATTTCATTCAACTTTCTAGCATCTAAGCATAATCTAACTTCGCCATTTTTTTTAAAGACTGGTACTATAGGTAGACAATATGGTGATCTAGATTTTTCAATTATGTCAAGATCCATTATTCGTTTTATCTCTTTCTTTACCGCCTCTTTTTTTGCTATAGGTATCGGATAAGGTCTTTGGTTGATCGGTTTGCTGTCCCTTATGCGTATTGTGCACCAATAATTCTTTATTTTGCCTGGTTTTTCACTGAATACTTCCGGAAAATCCTGAATTAATTTATCTAGTCTGTGTTGTAAATGATCTGGTAGGTGTTTTATTTTATTTTCTTTATGAGTTTCTGTGATGGTTTCTGTTGTTATTGCCTTCAAGTGTATCGGATTTTCTTGTATTTTATCCATTAACTGTATTTCGTGTATTTTGTTATTAATTTTCAGTATCAGAATTCTTTTCCCAAAATCGATTGATGCTCCGTGGTTTTCAAGGAAATCATTTCCTAGTATTCCTTTTCGTTTAAATTTTTTATTACCATGAACGGTGATTGCAATATATTTTCTCCGATTTTGATTGGTAAAAGTATTTGGGTCGATATCTTTGTCATTTTGTCCCCTATTGCGTTGTATATGTGTAATCCGTTCACTGGAATTGTTGGTGTTTTAGGGTTTTCGTTCATAATTAATTGTTGATAGTGTTCTGATATAGCACTTATTTCTGCCCCGGAGTCTATTAACATTTCGTATGTTGTGTCATTAATCTTGATTTTAACATATGGGCATCCTTTTGTTGTTGTCTTTTTCATTTCTGCGTCGTATTCGTCGTCTTGCAATAAGTCCGACGCTTTTAATATTGCTATTTTGTTCGTGGTTTGTATTTGATCAGGGGTGTTTATGACAGTGGCTGATCCAGGTCCATCGTCCCCCATTCCTGGTTTTTTGACTCATTATCTTTTTCGGTCTCAACATCATTTTCCTCGTAGGTCCCGTCCTCATCATTGTATATTGCCAACTGTTTTACTGCTTTCGGGATGTACTGGTTTTGTTGCGTATTTACTCCCGCTGTTTGTCGTGTCATCGATTGGTATGGTGTTTGATTAATTCTGTTTGGCTGTCGTGTTTGTTGTGTTGCATTGTTTTGCCCCTGCCGATAGTTATTGTTTCGCGGTTGTTGCTGCGTGTTGTATCGATTGGCGAATTGTTGTGTTTGGATATTTTGTTGGTCGTAATTAATTTGTTTGTTGTGGCTATTTTCTAGTTCGCCTAGCTTCTCCCATATATTTAAAAATTTTTTTTCCCGAGTGGTTTGTATGTATGCCTGGATTGCGACTGGAAAATGTTTTGTTATTAAATTTATTGCCTGTTCTTCATTAAGTTTTGGGGAGTCTAAATATTTTAGTTCTGCCATCCATAGGTGAAAATGTTCTTGGAAGTTATTTGTTATAGGTTTCTTCCCTGCTTCTGTGCATTTTATGAATATATTCCATTGTTTATCTTCTGAAAAGAAATGTTTTAGGAATAACTGCTTGAATGTTTCTTCTGTCGGGGTTGTATCTTTAATCATGCTAAACCATTTGGCTGCTTTTCCCTTCAAACAGTTTTCTATAACGATTATTCTATCTATTGTCGTTATTTTTTTGTGTGTTATATAGGTTTCGAGATTTTTTAAAAACATCTTCGGGTGTTCGTTGTCTTCCCCACTAAAGTTTGGCATCGTTATGTCGATATTATTTGATCTTTGCGTTGTTTCTTCTGTCCTATTGTTGTTCACAAGCCTCATGTCTCGTTCATGTTTTGCTGTTTCGACCGTTAATTTGGTGTCTGTATCGTTGATTAATTGTCTTAGCGCTGTAATTTGTTGTTCATTTTTTTCGTTTAGCTCCATAATATAACGTTTAAGCTCTGCCATTCCTGTGTCTTGCTGCTCTATTTTCTCTCGTAATTGTTGTACTGTATCCTCCAGATGTTGGATTCGCTCGGTGTTGTTTCTAACCATCTTGTCTGCTTTTATTTGACGTGTTTAATCTCGGTGTCGTGGACTTCTTGCCACTAGTTGGGCGCCAGTTGAAGCGGAGCGTCCGTTAAGACGTCCCGCGTCGTAAATAAATAACGATTTGTTTATGGTATCACGTTATTTCTATTTCCAAGTAATTATATTTATACATATATCAGGGTCGAGTAAAGCGTCGATTTGTGTCGACCAGACTTAATTAAGTGAGTCGACACAATCGGGGGCGCTTGGGTGTTTAGTCGGGCGGTAGCCGGACCCTACTCATACATAATAGTTTTTATTAGCCGTTTTATACAATATGGGTGTGAGAGTCGGCCGTCGTCGGTACAAACTTAATTAAGCGGTACCCCGACGACGAACCGGAATCGGGCAGGACAACTTATTTAAGTGCCTGGTCGTAGAGGTGTTGGCCCTGAAAAGGGCCGTTTTCGTAATAACGTCGAATCTCGGCAATTCTTGCCGGTCGACGTTGACTGCAGCGGTATCCGTGGGTTGCCGTTGATTCTTGCCGTGAGTCGGTGACCTCGTCGATAGTCGTGGAACAATAGCCGCTATGTGTTCCGCGTTAGTCGGCGATCAGGCACGGACTCTCACCGTATGGCGGCGGCGTTACGTGTCTTCGGCGGTCGGGTAACTCGTAGAGCCGCGTGAGGCAGTTGCGTCGTCGAGCTGCAAGTTGACACGGAGGCCCGCCGTGGGATGGTATTGTTGTGAACCGTCGATGGGCGGTTGCTGCTTATAGCCGTGGGGCGGCGCTGGTGTTGTCGGCTGCGGGTCTGCACGAAAGTCTGCCGTATAGCGACAACGTCGTTTCACGTCGTCGGCCGGGAGCTACTTGAAAGCCGTGGAGTGGCGCTGATCAGCTGTGGTCGTTGGTGGTCTTGGTCTTGGTCTTGGTCTTCTTGTCTTCAGAACTGGTAGTGTTGACTGTTGTTGAAGTGTTGAAGGTTGAAATAAGACTGACTAGATTGTCGAAAGTGTCCGGTATTTATACCCTTTTCGACAATCTAGTCCGTCGCTGATTGGTCCGCGCGTTTCGTGTTGACAGATGAATATCACACCGTTGTATTGTCGTTTCTCTTTACTAGGTGTGATTTTCATCTGTCAATCGTTCTTATTGTAACTAATTGTTGGTCTTGAAAAAGACCGTTTTGTGGTTGCCGGTTTATTCCGTTACAAATTAAGTTTTACCAATATATTTTTTATTATTTATTGTATTACCTACCAAGTCAATTTGCTTCAACGTTGTTACTTATTAGCATATGTAGTGGAGTACTAAAATAAATGCAATATTTTCGTCAAAAATTATTTCAACTTGTCATAGGTTACTTCATACTTGTCATAATATTAATAGTAAAATGAACCGTATGTTTGACTCTACATTATGGACGATATAAAGGGGGAGCAACTTCATAGAGGCTGGGGGACTATGTGAAGTTCCTCTACCAAAAAAAATTGTATAACACCCAAAGTAAGGAGTTACAAATTCTGAAAAATGTGTTATAAATAGTTACAAATAAGTTACGAAATATTGGCACCGATCCGGAGTCAATCGGACAATGTAGGGGGTCAATATCTCGCAAATGAAAAAATGTATTATTAATATTTCAATTTAAAACAATAAAAGTATAATATGAGTATTTAATTTTTTGTGTGGCCTCAAAAATTTGTTGTGTACCATGGATTTGCCATCCCTGAGGATTAAACACAAGTGAAAACAGTATGATAAAAGTGTCGATAAAAACAGTGTTTTTAGCGTACCCGTTCTAATTTCTTTTAATTGGGAACGGAAATCATTTTAAAGCAAACATGACATAGATCATTCATATAAACATTTATGGTCATATTTAAATTTATAAAACAAATAACAAAAATTATTATGTATATTAATAAAATAATTTTGTTTTTAATTTTTTAATAAAAAGGATTATTTATTTATTGTCAGTGACAAACTGTCTCAGCTCAGAATCGTTTTTCATATAGGTACAATGATATTATATCATTGAATTTAAATTTAATACTATCCATTATACGGTGACTCACTCGTAACCTACTGTACAGCAGAGTGACATCCACTTACCCGCACTTTTTTCTTATAATATGCATTATATAATTTTTAAGTTTTTTCAGTTGATCATTATTTATTAGGTACTGATTACGGATTTAAGATTGAATATATTCAAAAAATTAGTTGGTTTAAATTAAACTTTGGGAGGAGAGCATTTCCCTGGCACCCCCGCGGTAAGTCGGCTATAAGTCAGGAACGGCGATAGAACAAATGACGAAATTTTCGGAACAAACAAGAACAAACGAAGAACAATTGAGAGCCCCGGGTTTGATTCGGAAATTTGGAAGTGGGGGTGCCAGGGAAATGAACCTGAACATTAGTCACATGAGTCTTAATATATTCGAATGTCAAGAAAGTACCTGGCAATTGAAATTACCTATGCTCTTACAGAACACTGCGGGTTCAGGTATAGTAATGACAACATTTATTACAGGGTATCCTGTTGAAATGTCCAATGTCCACCAAACAGTAAGTTATGTTAATGCAGCCAGTAAAATATTACCCTCTCTTAAAGTTAGAAAAATATATAATTGGGACTGGACGCCTTAAATAGGTCAAATTCGCACCCAGCAAGTAGATTTTGATTTTACGATCGATGGGGGGGGGGGGGGTGTACAAATGTTGGGATTTTGGTTATAAATTTGTACAAATTGTATAGCAATTACTGATGCGGTTTTTGAGTAGAATTTCTAACTTGTGGGTGCCAGCGTCATTCACCTCAGAATAATGTTGATAACAGCGTTTTTAGAGCTTATGAAAACGCAAAACTTAATAATTCATTGGATAAATTTCATCCTCCACTTATTTTGATCTACATAAGCCACTGATAATACTAGCGACACATAAAAAAAAAAAATCATATTATGTTATGTAAAAATCCATGTTCGTTAAACTTTTTCTACAAGGTGATCCATTCAAGTAAATTCATTATTTAAAAAAAATGATTTTTTTTACTTTTTGACACCAAGTATTATTTTCGTATACCAAAGCAGAATAATATTTGGAGTATTTGACATTGTAGAGATCAATTTTCAGACAAGTAGTTCATTAGTTATGCCTTATAAGCATTTAATGTTTATATGATCAGAGTAGATGTCAACATTTTACGGGGCACCACTGTACACCACTCATCCAAGTTTTAAATACTTATGAGTTATGACTATGAACTATTTGTCCAGAAATTGATAATTATAGATTGAAATACTCTGAATAATATTCTGCTTCGGAATATGAAATTAAAAAAGTAAAAACTTTAAAAATATTAAAAAATAATTTTTTTCTTATTTATTGTTGTTTTGAAATGATATCAAATTATGTTAAAAAAATATTTTCAAAAAATTGAAACTTCAAAATAATGAGTGTAGACACTAGGTCACCCAGTATAATATAAAATATCAATTTCTCATATTTTAATATATTTTAGTTCTAAGCTATAAAGCTCGTGTACAAAATATACATCAATGTCGCATTTGGTTAAAACCAATCAACTAAAGAATAGAAATATTATTTAGTTATACTAAATTTAACCTTCTACCCTAAACTGCGTTCTACTTCTAACTTTCAAAGAATGGTCAACATTGTTTGGTACAAGTTTATAATTTATACCGGGGTATAGGTTTATAGGTTTATAATTATTATGGACAGGAAAATATTTCAGCATCAAGAAATAAGACTAAGACAATAAATACACACATTCTACATAATATTATAATATTTTAATAAACAATTACAATTTAATTATGTTAACTGAAACTGAATTACTTTTTCATATCGTTTTATGATTATGTCAATACGGACATTTAAATAACCATACTGAATCTGACATAGGTACGTGTATGCAAACAGGATCATACAATTTTGAAAGTAAGTACCAAAATATTGTTTTTCCAAAAACTAATATTTGACTATACTTTGATATGTACGTAATATTTTAGATTCTGAGCGGAGAACGATGTTTTTTTTTTGTGTTTGTCATCATGGTTTAGATCAGTAAAACTGCTTCAATTTCCTTCAACAGTATAATGTTCAATGGGAAATCTAGTTGTTGCATTCAGGTTAGAATTCCCAATAGTTTTTAAAAGCGCAGGGGAAAAAAATAAAAATAAACGAAAAACGGAAATCGAACAAATCGATAATAGTTTTTGGTGTAACTTTAAAACAAATGACCGCATTATTCATAACATTTTTACTCATTATTTATATTAGCATTTTCTTTAAATGATAAATTTATCAAAATATTTTTGTTTCGTTTGAACTGTTTAAGGAAATTATTAGTTCCTATACTTGATACAATTTTCAAAATATTTCGACTTGTTTTGAGCGGTTTATGGACATATTTTTAGGTTTACAATTTTTATTTTTATTTTTCTATATATGTCAATAAAATTGTATTTATTGGGTCCAAAAGCTTGACAACTTATATTAAAATTATATGTTCTAATGAAAAACACAATCAATAGGTAGTTACCATTGATGCCTAATTATAATTATCTTTCGTCTTAAACCCTAAAAATGTTTTTTGGACTTGGTAGGCAAAAATAAAAGTGGTAATAATCTTCCATCTACTGTAAGCCTTAACGGTGTTTTTAGTATTAACAATGTAGGTGCATCTGAGCTCTTTACTAAGCATTTTAGTTCTGTTTTTTTGTCAACCAACATCTGCACCAGGAATACTTTAGTCAATGGTCTATTTAGTATTTTATGACCTGCCCTCATTTTGTTATGTAAATATTGAAGTTATTGAATCCGGCCGATCTAAACTTCGCTCTGTTAAATCAATTGGTCCTGATGGTATGCCGGGAACTTTTTTGTAACATTTAAGGTCAGTTTTATGTTACCCACTGCTTCTTATTTTCAATAAGTAACTTGATAAAGGTTTATTCCCGAGTAGTGGAAAGTAAGTTCAGTCACACCTACCTTCAAATCTGGGGATGAGTCTAATGTCACTAACTACCAACAAATCTCCAAAATGTACCATATTGCTAAGCTTTTTAATCCATTGTGCTAAAATCGATCCAAAGGTCTGTGAATCACGTTCTTGTTGATAAACAGCATGGTTTCGGTCCTGGTCGCTTCACTACTACATATTACGCTATCTTCACCAACCGATGCTTTAAGCAATCACTCTCAGGTTGACGTAATTTACATGGAATTCGCCAAGGCTTTGATCATGTAAATCATAAAGCCTTATTGCTAGTCCTCTGTGCAACCGGTTTCGGTGAACCGCTACTCTTATGGCTTGAGTCTCATGTAACGGTAGGAAGTAATTCGTAAAATTAAATTGTGTGTTTTCGGGTATAGTTAGTATGGAATGGGTTCCAGGAGCAAAGTAAGTATACGAATGGGTTCCCCAAAAAAAGTACTTATCAGTATACAATTGTTCGAATTAGTTCCCAAATAAAAGTTTATTGACAAAAATATTATAAAATTGAAATACGGCCCAATCTCGAACTTACAATTCCTTAAAAATGTACTTTGTAAATTTATACTAGTTACCTATTTGGCTATTTATTATGACTTATTATGATAGATACTATATTATTGTAGTTAAATATTATTATACGCCTGTATTCTATTGCAAGCCCAAATATTATTACTAACAAATACGTAATACGTTTATAACGACTAAAATAATATTATATTATGTATAATATAGACTGAGCAACATTTTTAACCATATCTAAGTATTATAGTATTAAACATATATTTTTAATAACATTGGTAATTTTTATCACCAATAGCCTATAGGAAATAAATAATAATCAATAAGTAATAACATAATAACAGATACAGGCATATAAATGCAATATTTTTTTGTATGTTGCAATAGTTATGACACAGTAAGAAATAGGAACGCATTTATACAATATATGAGCCATTATATATTATGTAGTACATAATATCTTCTTTATTTTGGGAATTGTAATATATGTCTTATGTCTGGAGGGCGGGGGTCATAAAAAGATATGTATAACAAAAAAAATTAAACTATTTTTAATGCACTTCCTATAGTGGTAGGAACTTAAAATTTTAACCATAACTTCCTTAAAATGGTCTCATGCAAAGTATGAATTTAGGTACCTATTAAAATATATTCCCCTTTTGAATGTTTACATGCATAGCCACGCATAAGGGTGATAAAAATAAGAATTGTAATATTTGTATTTTAATTTTGAATCAACACCTCTAGTAATAAAATATAGGTAATATAAATAGAATAATATTCGTAATATCGTATTATGAATACTTTTTAATACTCAGTAATAGCATCGGGGATTCTTTCATAAGTAATTAATTCAAAGTTTCAAACATAATATTCACTTGGTAAGAAAATACTTGTCTCAACTAGAATCAATACAAATTCAAATAACATTAGAAAATTTGAAGAAATCGATATTAGTTTTAATTGTTCTAAATGTTAATCGGTTTCGAAGAACGGTTTTTAAATCCTTAGGTTACAGTTGTGGTTTTTTAACCGAGGTTTTTAAGGTTTTGGTTTCAGTGGTTTCGGTGTTCAAAAATGCAAAAATCGAGGTTTTAACCGGTTTTTAGGAAACCGGTTAAATCGGTTTTTGTCCCTGGTGATAGGGAAATTGAATTTAAAGGTGTTGTGTGCTAGAA
Organism: Nasonovia ribisnigri; assembly: GCA_027563435.1. Classification (NCBI taxonomy): domain Eukaryota; kingdom Metazoa; phylum Arthropoda; class Insecta; order Hemiptera; family Aphididae; genus Nasonovia; species Nasonovia ribisnigri. The sequence continues at coordinate 9,866 of JANEHU010004756.1, forward strand.
GAATCGATGCTAACCTAGTTTTCTTATCGAAATTTATGAGTGATGAAGTAAATGCTCCTAATATGTCAGCGACGATATATTTTAATGTTCCCTGTGCTAATTTGTGTACTTTTTCTTATTTACGTGTTCCGATCTGTGCTATAAATTATTTATTAAATGAACCAATTTTGCGATTGGTAAAATTAGCAAATAGAACCCATCACTTCCAAACAATTCTTTATTTGTAATACAATGTATTTTTATTATGTATTATTATCTTCTTAAGTACGTGTATTACTAAATTATTAATTATTAATGTTGTAACAACAAAGTCGTGGCCTGTCCAGTTTATTATTATAATAAATAAATAAATAAAATAATCAAACATTTTATTTTCATGTTATTTTTATTGACCCTGCGTGTTATCATATGTAATATTAGTCCAAAAAATGCCATTTGTACCATACAGTAAAAGAGATGTACATATTTGTATACCATAGTGATATTCATCCGTATGCACGGCCTATAATCGTTGTGAAACTCATAAATTTGTCAATTTTATAATAAAATCACTTTTTACTTAGATAATACAACAATGTATTATTAATATGTCACGTTACTAAATGGGTGTTTTAAACTGGATGATCGGTGGACTGACTGTTACAAATACAGATTTCAAAGTTCTCTGATTGGTATAAAAACCCGCGACTATTGAGCTTTGAGACAGTCGAGTCAGACCTCTTAATAAACCATCAACGTTAAAAAAATTGCAATCTAATACTTCATGACCAAAATTGTCATAGTAAAACTGGGGGAGGGGGCAATTTCACGCAGCCACAACTTTGTTCAACAGACTTCGGACTTGTACCAATATTTAGCAACTTTTAGCAACCTACTTGAAAAAATTTGCAACCTTTTATTTTACCAGTTTTTCCGAAAACAAGTCCGTGGGGGGGGGGGCAGCCCTCCTACTCTGTCCAACCGACTTCGGACTTATGCTAATATTTAGCAACCTTTTTGCAACTTTTAGTATGCCAATTTCGGCCAAGAAGTATGTGCAATTTTTTTATCGTTGGTTGCTAAAAGGTTGCTAAATATTGGCACTAGTTTCGAGTCTCTATGTCAAAGTCGGGGGGCTATAACTTCACGGACATTAATATCATATTCGTATACGAAACAATTACAACTGCTGATCTGAAAAATAATTGTACCCGAGTAACATCGTATGAAAGGGCTTAAGTTTATACAACAAAATATAATGACAAACTGAAAGACGCTTATTATTGATCTTATACTTAGATAATTTGATAAAGCTACCTGCGAAATACCATCTACTAATTAAATAATTTTATATTCAATTTGCTCTCGTTGTCCACGTCTTTGTACAGTTCATATTTTATACTGCAGACATTTCCTTCAAAGACAATTCATAAATTACATTTTCTCACAAATATTTCAGTCAATTTGAGCCTAAAATGTAATTCTCATAAATTATAATTTAAAGTCAGAATTTATACATTTAAAATAGTAATGAAAAACTATTAACACTCAATACTATGAAATATTGTAATAACATATTTTGTAGCGATACAAAGTATTTATTCATCAACAGTTTAATCAATCTCTTTGCTGACTATACACTTATTATTATTATTATTAAGAAGGAAAAAATGAGAAAAGCGGAGATTCGAAAACAGGCATCACATATTAGATTATAAAAGTTGTTAATTACTTAGTCAAAATGATATGTAGTACGAGCAATAAGTGTTTTTGAAATTTCTATATTTGTTGTCTGAAATTGACCATTTGCATCGCAGCACTTCCACGTAAAAGTTGTATTTTTATTTATAATACGTTAGTCACATTATATTTCATTATATTATATTGTTAATCTGTTTTGCATTTAAGTTTTATTAATTGTGTTAAGACCGAACGCTAATCAAAGAATTTTTAACTGGATGTAAAATAATTACCTATAACTTATAAGGAATTTTAGTGATATCTACTTTACGAACCGTTGGATATGCACAGAACTTATTCACGAAGATATGTACATACACAGATTCAAAGGTTTGTTGCAATATTTATAAATGTTTACATTTTTTTTTATTAGCATACATAGGTATATAATTATTATTAAATATTATTTTAGTAGAATATAATACATTTTATAATAAGTACCTACACGTCATGACCAGGTACTGAAAATAATTATTCCAATGTTTAGTGAACTTTCAAGTTGATATCCTGATATTAGCAGAAGCCAGGACTTTCTTCATTGTGGACCTTAAATACGTCTCGAGACGACCTAATGTAGACAATTATTATCTTTTATTAGTTGTTCCGTCACACTTAATAGTTGATAGGTAGGTACTTAGAAATAGGTATAAATAATAAAAAATAACAAATAGGTATAGCGTCGAAAGAGTTCTAAATACCCTGTCGTACAATTTGTAGCAGCCAAATGTGTGCCTCCCTTATTCAAATTTCAGGCAAATTTTCTTGTAAAATTGAAACGTATGTTTCTAATTATATTGTACAAGATATTTAATTTGGGGTTTTAGATTGACTTGGAAACAAACTAGAGAAGTTTGGTAAAATATTGCGTTATTTCTGAAAACTATCTTCAAGATGAGCTGTAAAGAATGTGGTATGGTATGTAAATATTACTTATTCAATAATAATTAAATTATACAGTGTACGCTAGAACGTTAGAACTGGGTTTAGGTCAGCAAGTGTAAATTCATGTAGCCAATAATCTTCTGTTTCTTTGGTGAATAAAGTTTAATAATTTAATCGACCCGGTTCAGAAGACTGTATGTATTTACGCTAGTTATTATTAACTTAACTCTGTTTGAAAAGAGAACATACTGTTTTTGCGCATAACGACTGATGCCCGGTGACAGTCCCGATGTCTATTTCCCCCACTCTTGCCAAAATGTGACGTCGACCTTTCAAGATAGTCACTGACCGAAGCTATCTGAAAAGACATATAGGTACACCGATTTCAAATTGTTTACAATAATTTATGATGTCTGACTGGCGGTGGATTTCGGTTTAATAATCAGCGCGTGATTTGTATGCATTTTAATTGATCTTATTATTTATTTGGAGCGTCAAGTTATTGGTTTTACAATGTCTTATTAAAAAACGTTCCTTTGTTAATATCGATCTTATCATTAATAAGCCGGTGTAAACCGGTTCACTATGAACAGTCGCTATGACCGTAGCTGGTGATAATATTGCGGGGGGGGTGCGCGCCGCCCGGTATGTTCCCTCTTGAAACAGCGTATAACTCACTAACTAAAACAGTGTACTTATAATATTACGTATCGTTATGATCGGTTCATATTTCATAATTGAATGATTCATTTATATAATGTATTTATAAAATAAAGTTATAAAATAATGAATTTTTTTATGAAACAACTCTAGGTATATTATTTATTGACTTTGTTTTCAAGAAAATACCTGAAACAAAACAAAGGCATCTCATATAAACACTTAATATTTTCAACAAAACCTTGGTTGGTTTTGAAATAACCAAGTATAGAATTAGTTGGGGTTAATCAATAATTTTTAAAATTCGAGACGTCTTTTCTCAGTGATATACTCAAATCTTTGGTTTTTCAAAACATAGACCTAAAATAAATAAGTAAACTATTTCTTATAACCAATAATTAAATTAGTAACTTCTTGAGATTACATTTCTTGAGAAAAAACAAAAATAAATAATAATTATAATAATAATAATAATAATAATTTAAACTATTATAGTTATGAGTGATCATAGACACAGATGTAATTGTAATTTGGTCTATACCATTATAAAAAGTCTGTCTTTAATTATAATTCACAGATATCCACCACAAAAAATCAAACATCAATAATTTATGCGTAACTTGTAAGTTGTAGGTTTATCAAGCACAGCAGTATTATTCATTTCTATTAAATCTATAGTTGAATATCGTAATAGCTATTTGTTTTAAATACTTAATTCCGTTGATATATAAATTAAATATATCTATTATTACTTCAATGTTGAGATCTAGCCATATGCATAGTATGTTATCATTAGTTGTTCGATAAAAAGACACATTTTGAAATATGTACCTATTCATATAAAAAAAAAAATGTTAAAAATTATTTAAAAAATAGCAAACAAATATTGATTAATTGAAACGTATTTTATATGGCTTTAAAACGCAAAAAAATAATGATTTATTTTATTGTGGACAGGTAATGAATTATGATGCCACAGAGAAATATTATACTCCGAAGTTCCAGGATCGATTGCTCTAAAAGAATAATCATCACCGAATTAAATTCGATAATAATTGTGCATTAGACGTAGGTAAAGCCAAAACTGGGCAAGTTAGTCACTTTTTCAACTATTTAAAGTTAAGTTACTTTAATGTAAAAAGTATCATAGTTAGATAGAAGTTAGTTTGGTGAAAATAGTTTTTAGTAGAAGTTAGTTTTTTTTTTAGTTAAAATTTAAATTTAAAAAACCATTTTTTAAAATGTAATTTATTACATAAATTAATTATTATGTAGGTAGGACAGGTAGGTAGGTAACTAACATCAATTATTGGTGATGAATGAAAAATTAATTTAACAACTGCCAACTGATAATTTGATCAAATATATTAAATAGGTAGGTAATAGTCTTAATTTCTCGGAATATCAGTCATTAGAATACAAAAAGTGTAACAAAATAAGAAATTGAAAAATGCAATAAATTAAAAAAAAACTACAAATTAACTAGTTACCTACTTATTATTTTTAAAGAGTTAGATTATATTATTTTACACATTAAATTCAACATTAATTGTATGTATAATGTTCGACGACCTTTGGATGTTTTTATGATAACAATATTTGTTTACAATGAATAATATTGTAGTGGTGACCAAAAATAAATTTTACACAATTATTGCTAATAAAACGATAGTCCGCTTATTAGTCGACTCTAGATTTATGAAATAACTTTCGATGTGTAATCGATTACGGCCATGGCATTATTATGAATAAAATAAATTACGGCCACGTTCAATATTTCTGTATGACACAAAAGCTGTCCGGAAATACAAATGCGTGACTTATAGTTTTCCTCGTAATGGGTTTTTAGCGACTTGTTCCGAGCACGTCGACGTTACCGTGGTCGGAAAAATACCGTAAACGTTTCAACCATAAATCGCAAGCTCCTAAACACAATATGTCGACAGTGGTGGTGTACCGGAGCAGCCTCTCGATTGCGCACGTACACCTCGTTGGCCGTTTATAGTTTTTAGTCATCTGTCATAGTGTGTATAATTCATTGTTTGGGATTTATATTATTATTTTATGTCAATTTTTGTACACGATATCAATGTTCAACGAGTCAAATAAATATGAGAAAAAAACAAATTAGTCATTATTATTGGAAAATTAATTTTATATTAATAAAAAATATAATTTACTATGAATTCTTACCACACTGTTTTCAATTTAAATTATGTCTAGTCTCTAGGTATATCTGAGGTATAGGACTGCTAAACTGACTTCAAATATTAATTTACTCTAAAAATATAATAATTTTATAATTGTGATTTTTAAAAATGTTTTCTGAAATTGTTTTGCTTTTTTTAAATTGGTCCCTATGTTCAAGGTAATACAAGGTTTTATATGGTATAGTAATGGTATAAATATAATACGGTATACAGTATATATGTACAATATAATATCTAATAATGGTACATTACGATATTATACAACTACAACAAAAAACCATATTTTATCATGTATTTATAATATAATATGTCTACAATTACGCAAATAGTATTATAATCTACAGACTATAACGTTGTTGTTCGTTTTGAGGTTGACGAAATTAAACAAATTAATGTAGTTTTTGCGGAAAAATATAATGAATTATATACTGTGAATACTGTAAATGGTTTAGTCAAAAATTATACCTATAACTCACCAGATTTTATATATTAATAAAATATTATATGGAATATACAATAATATAGTTTATATATTCTCCATTCTTTTACTTTTTATTCCATTATTGGCTATAAATATTTTTGATATTAAAAACTCACAAAATTATAATTTTTATACGCACTTTTATTTTCCATAAATCAATTTCTATGCTTCATTGGTTTTCATTTTTAATTAATAGTACCTACCTATGTAGGCATTGAACTGATGATAATTTAAATAAAACATTTTTAAATTAAAAATTATCTTTATGGTTTTGCATTTTTTTTTTATAATTATCTTCATCGATGTTTACAAACTTTCAAATAAAATATAAAATAAATATTACGTTGAACTTTGTTCAAAGTGTGGGCACAGTGTTAGAACAAAAACGTTCGGAAATGTATCACGTTTATGAATATTTGTTATTGCCTCATTCAGTGCATTTAGTGTACCTACTAAGTATACTGGATTTATGCAGAATAATTAATTTATATGATTTGGTGGTTATCGAATATACGACATACAAAAATAATTTTGTTTTTGGTGTATGATAAATGTACATTATATTTGAATTTCGTGTTGTATATTTACTGACAGTAGGTTACGTTTGTTAACTTAATTACTAGGTACTTTTCGAAGTATATTTCCCACTGTCACAATATGTAACCATATATTAATTTGTGTAAAATGTATATTATTTATCTATATAGATTATTAAAGTTAATTAAAAACTAAACCATATTTAATAATAGTGAAAAAATGTTAATTAATCAACTCGTTTATTTATTAACTTGATTTGTAATTGTTTTGTGTCGTATTCGTGCAGTATACGGTTTTATGCGAATAAACAATAAAATTAATTATTTATGTAGAAACAGTGTCGTGAATCATAGTTTGAGATAATATTTTCTCAAAAACCAAATATCTAGAGGTATTTATTAATTTTTTTCTACAAGGAATTAATTTGGTTGTCAGAAACAGACAGTTATAGCTATATTATAATATTTTTTCTTTCTAATTTTGGTTGTTGTCATAATTTTAACTATTTAATGAACAGGAAAGAAAATCAAGAGAAAATGCAATCACCAAGATTATTATTATTGTTATTATTATCAAACACAATTTGGGTTAAATTATGGCAAATAATGAAACGTCATATTGAAGTCAAAACTGCACATTGTTTGAAAACTAATAAAATAATAACATAGGTAATGAATTAGGTAATGAACCTAGGTAATGAATTCTTTCAAACGTATTCGACTCACCACAAGCCATTTAGAATCTAACACGTGTTAGATTCAAAGCTAAAAAAAATGACATCTATTTTTAGTATTTATATTATTTTAACAACATGGATGGGGTCGTCAATGGAAATGTTTTTACTGCCAAATAATAATAAAATACGATAATATAAATTATGAAGTCTAAAATTAACGTTTGATTCCCCCCTGTTTGTTGGTTTTATGTCTGTCTTAAGAATACAATCTTGGTCATAAATAATCCGTCATGACATCTTGTTTCATGATCTTGATAATGGTTTAAAAGTTTAATTCAATTACACCTAACATTAAATATATATATTCATAAAACTAAGTCTAGATATGGTCGACAATTACATAATATTATTTAGTTTTTTACTTTACATTAAAACGATTATTATAATTCCATTTAAAGTACATTCAAACCGTTTAAAACACAGAAGAGTATGTATTTAGTATATATTATAGTTAAAATTTTAAACGTAGGTAGGAAATTAAATTTACAAGTTCTTATAATAAAAATTATTGTTATTAAACTCTACCGATAGTAAATTATTTTATAATTATATTATTATAAAATACCTTTGTAAAACACTAATAATTAAATATATAAATTATATCTAAAAATGTATTCTATGAACTTTAAGATGTTTCTTACTGATACTCACCGTGTAGTTTAAACGAATAAATAATTTCACACAAACCTTATACGAAATCTTATACAATATTATTTAAACCAATATTCATTATCTTTTTTTAGATTAGAATTTATGTTTCCCTGATTATTAGTCATCAAAACTTAGTGATCGAATATATGTATTACATATTTCAGTATCATTATACATAAATATAGCCATTTTTAAAATTATTATAAATAATAAATGAACTACTATGATGACGGTTATATATCTAATAGAAATAGTAATTAACATTGGTGTCTTTTTTCTTTCTTATTTACATAAGTGGTGATAAATTATTATTTTTTTGATTTTTTAATTTTAAACAAACATAATGGGAGCGTCCAGATTTGATCCAACAAAAGGTAGAATTGTTATTTACTTGTATAAATTCAGGACAAAAAGTTTATTGAAAGTATATTATATAATATTATACTCAGATTGTTTGATTGGAGGTAGTTTCTGTTAGATTTTTAGATAATATGTTTGGCAATTTTTTACTCGTGTTCATAATTTGCATAGAAAACATGCGACGTGGATACTGGATGTAGAATGCTTACGTGCAGAAGACCATGGTTACGATAAACGACGGGCGTGGACTGATGATTGTCTTTGTGACTAGAACTAGAAGTCTAGAATACATATTTTTATAAATCACTTATGAACGTGTATATTATAATTCTATTAACATGATTACAATTGTACTAACAAATTAGCGATTGGCACATTTTAAATATAAATTTTATAATTTTAATAATATACAAAAAAAAAAAATAACAATTTTTAAATACTTTTTAAATAAATCGTTGAAAATATATTTAGTATATGACTTACGTTCGATACTAAAATGAATGGCAAATTAAACTTTTATAGGTACCTAAGCCTACCATACAATATCACGATAAACATAATAATACATTTTCAGTAAATTAAAAGTATAAATTATCACAGTGTATATTATTATAATTTTCTTTTTGATATTTTATCATGGATAATTAACGAATTGATAATTTCTGACTTAGAAATTAATAATAATATGTAATATTAAGCAATTAAAAAATAATTTATTGGTCTTAGTGGAATTAGAAACCAAGGAGGGGGTGACTGACTTGTGAACCTATTGCGGAGAAGCGCAGTCTTCCAGTTATAAATATAAAATATATAATAATTACAGAAATAGATCAGAATAAATTCGTAGTAAAATTAAAGCTGTTGAAGATTTAATGAGAATTGTATATGATATAACCACAATTTCTATAGTAAATTCTGACTACTCTTGGTGGATTTTGTATTTAAAAGATAAATTCATCTGTACACTGGTAATTTATCTAGACTTGTGGTTGTTGAATTGTATAACGGAGTGCTTTATATTCTAGGAAATGAAAATAATGAAAATTGTTCACTCTTTAATTTGTATTCCTGAATATTTGTGTTGTATTATTAAATTCTGAATACATTCACTATTATAACTGTTTTTAATTTTGCTTTATTAATATTACTATTTGAATTATTGAATTAACTATAATATTTACAAAAAAATATAGAATTTCAAGAATTTTTTTTTTTTTTTACATAGTTACAATTTGTTTACTTATAGTGCCTATAATATTTTTAATTCAATTTGATGCAAAAATATTTAATAATTATGTGCTTTTCAATTATTAGGACACAAGTAATTAACAGAAAAAACTCAAACCACATTATAAACAGTTATCAAAAGACTTTAGTCTTAATAAAAACTGTGTTCAGGTATTGCAGTATTATAACTTTACCAAGAGCGATCGACTAAAATAAAAATGTCCTCTTTCCATATCATCATATTGATTTGCGAAATCGGTAAATTTCCTCTCCACTCAATTATTGTAAAACTGTCTATCGTTTCACCGAGTTCAGTGTCTATCATCACAGATTAGAACTTTTTCCGCACGGATAATGTTGCATTGTTTAGTCATTTTACAGTGTCTCGAGTTTAAGCCATGCTCACACCCCTAAGGACAGACCTTTTGAAATTATTACAATACAACATTTATTTTGAAAATATATTATAATACAATATTTTAAAAAAATATATTTTTACAATTAATTTTATATCATTTCATTATTTTAAGTATTTTAGTTATTTAATGATATCATGCGTTTTTAATTTTATATTCTAAATATTTTTCTGAACACCTAAATAATAGTTAAATTTGTATATTTACTAAATATACAAATTTAACTCTTAACGAGTAGTTACTTATTTATAAGTACCTAATTAAAGTTTATATGAGATGAAAAGTTGAGTATAATTTTAACAATTTGGTGGGGTACCACTTCGTCTAAATTTTTTTAAAACCATTTTTCTATATTTAAACTCTTTTGAAATTTTAATTTATACCTACCTACAATTTTTTACTTTTGCTTAATAATTACTGATGGCTCAAAATTTAGTAAAACAATATTTTCTTAAATGTTAATACAAAATTGAATATAAACTGCTTATTATCTTAGTGTTAATTAATAAAATTAACCTCTATATTTGTAATTGTTATTATTTAAGTTTAATATTTTTATATAAATATCCAGTGAAATTTTCATGCATTTACAGTTATTAGTTTTTGAATTGCAACAAAATAAGAAAATCTCTACATGAGAAATCGAATAAATATCTAATCTTGTAAAAATTTGAACTTAAAATGCTCATAAAAATGTATTTTGACTTGCTTATAAACATTTTTTTATTGATAAAATTAGGCAAACTTATGAGGAATCTTGTATTACATTTTCAAACCTAAGATTAAAAAAGAAAATTTTTTATGAATATCTAACTTAAAATAAATTGCACATTTTTGTCATTTTTACGTATTTTGTCAAAATTTGAACTTTGATTACCTATAAAAAAAATTGTGACTACGGATTTTTAATATTTTTCATCTGCCTTTGAAACTATATATTAGAAGCCTACTATTACATTTTAAAGATTTTTTACCCAACAAATAAAATTTTATTGACATTTATAGAAAAAAAAACTAAAAAAATTGGAAACTGGAAATGTCCGTTAACAGCTCAAAATAAGTCAGAATATTTTTAAAATGCTATGGTGTGTATAAAATACTTATATAAACATTCAGTCAAAATGTCATGTCTCTACGGTCATTTATTTTAGAGTTATACCAAAAACCAAAATCGATTTTGTCAAAAATTGGTTTTCCGTAAACATTCACGTTTTTTCCTTAATTTTTCAATGGTTTTTCACGGTGCTTTTGAAAATTACTGGATAATTTTAACTTTTGACTCCCTAAAGTACCAACTAGATTCACTTTCCTATCAGAAAAGGTACTATTGAAGAAAATTGAAGCATTTTTACTGTCCTAAATAGTGATGACAGACACAAAAAAAAAAACTAAAAACACACATCATTATAAAATCAATACATTCATCGCTCTGCTCAGAATCTAAAATAAATGTACCAATTTATTTGAATTTTAGTAAATATTTAATTAAATGAGTAAAATACAACTTAATATTTATTACTTATTTTAAGCAAAATGAAGACAATACATTTTTTTATAGCTATTACATTTGTAGGACCTAAATCTATTTTATGAGAACATTTTTTTATAATAATATTTAAAAAATATAATATAAAATATGATGATACTATTTTAATATAATTATTATTATAATAATTTATAACATTCACAAGGAAACCCTTTTAAACAGTTATAAAATGTACCTATTTTAAACGAATTTTATGTATGCGAGTATGAGTCATATATTTTTACGTAATATTCTTCGTTTAAACAAATATAATTAATTTGGTCTTGGGTATTCAATTTAAATACCTAGGTACTTACTTTCACTGAATAAACATAATACGACTAAAAAATTATAATTTACCGGAACTAATAATTATTAGAAATGTGATTATGTTTATCGAGTTTGCATGTTATTGAACATTATTATTATCTCTTTAAAACCAATAAAGTTTTTGTACTAACCCCGTTTATCAAAATATTAAACTCAAATTTAAATTGCTTATAAAAATATAAACTCATATCTTTAAGTGTAAGAATATTGTACAAAAAATTGTTTGATTCGAGCTATTATACGAAGGTAAAATGTTTAATTTCTAATAAATGTAACTTATCATATTAACATAATATTATAATACAATTATTAAGTACAATATTTAGCTGAGGTGAATTAACGGTAGAATAATTTACTTTACTTAAAAGTAAATTAATTTTTTCGTTAAAAGCGTTTAACATTGTTAGTCTTTATATTGCATTAATAGCATTAATTGCATTATTAATATCACCTTTTATACTTATAACTAATTATTATCGTCACTTATATCAACTAATGGCTATTACTATCATCATAGTATTACATATTAAAGGTTATTTTCAAATTGTCTAGAAATATTGTATTTAATAATTTATAAAAGCCGTGATTAGAATTTTGATCAACACTTCTAGGCGAAATAAAATTTAATATATAATAATATGAGAGTGCGTATAGTAAAGTCAATTTAATCCGCTGCTCTTATTGATCACGCCTTACTTACCGTCACTCACAAACCTCGTTGATTAATTATTTTAAGGCACCTAAGTAATTTTTAATACCAAAATAAAGTTTCATGAACAAAATTAAAAAAAAAATACATTCCACTATTGAGAATCTGAATAAGACAGCTATTACCTTGACACTAGCACATGACTAGAATAAATATTATTTATTTCATTGCTTTAAAGAAATATAATTCATAAAAACATTTTTGGAATTTATTTATGAATTCTTGAAAGTTATAAATTGTGTCAGATTGTGGTGATATGTGGTACTCGTGTGATTTAACAGTTGTATAAAAATGTGATAAGTGTTATCAACGTTAAATAATTTATGTATCCGTCCCCTACCACAAGTACCTCTCCAGGCTACAACATGATTTATATACAATTTGGACATTTTGGGCAACATTATTTTTTACACTGATAAACACATATATTATTATGAATGTTATTTTTATTTTTAAAGTTTATTTTGTAGTACTATATTTTATGTTATGTCAAATAATATGTATAGCTTAGATGTGCACCTCTAAGTTATACTATCTTCATGTAATTGTATTACATTAATAGCTTTAAAGCTTATTAATATAAACAGTGCAACTTTATTCTATTCTTTGATAAATTATCTTTACCGTATCTTTAACACACAACATCTTGTTTATTTTGTCCAGTTAACCTTAACAGTTTATAATTATTTCACAATTTTCCTTTTATATCATAAATCATATTTCCCCCAACTGTATTTTTCTTATACATATAATGTTATTGCGTATAAATATACCTAATAATATATATATAATATAACATGATTAAGTTTTCATTTTATCTTCATGAAATGTATGATCTCTCAATGAATTCTCGATATTAATTAATTTAAAAAAACAATACACCATTATACCTAGGTTCTAAATTACTCAAAAAAATTATTATTGTGTATATTTTATTGATTGATAACTGTGTATAAAATACACTTTTTAAATGGATAGTATATTTTTGAAATTTTGTGTAATTATAGGTATTTAAAACAATATCCAAATCATTAATTTAAAATCATCAATTTTTATCTTTTTATATCTGTTGGTACTATAACTTAGAATTAATAAAATAATAATTTATATATTGAAATAAAACTATTATGTTTCTACATTTCAGTAGCTTGAATATGTAAGTACTATAATTTACCATATAAATCTAGAAATTAATTTTTTGTAAATCCCTGAAGACGGACACATTTGAGGGGAATTTTGAAGAGTATTAGCCACTTTATATGAGCTAACATAATATATTTATTCAAAAATTGATTGGGATCCCATTCAAAAACGAGAAAATATTGGTTTTACTATGAAATGTTTTTCGGAAAATACTTTTTAGGTAGTAAAAATACTTCATAAAATCCATGTTGGGCATAAAATGGTTAGACATTGCTAGTAAACTAAACTGTAGTTTATGACGTTCCCATATTGTTTTATTCAGAGGAAAAGTCAAGAACCTAATCTTAAAATTTTTTTTTACGCTTCTTACGCTGATTATTTATTTATTCTTAAAATATATTTCAATGATCAGCTATGTCATAGATCCTTGAAATTAATGGATAGACATATTATTATCATGTTATAACAAACCAAGTGTATGATATTGTTTTCTAATTAAAAAAAGTAATAAACAGTTGTATCTTTTACGTTCTAAAAATGTGATACTGCGTTGATATTTCATTGTGAAATAATATATTGTTAATCAATTCTTTAATATAATATTTAATGTAGTCAAGCACTTAAAAGTAACTATAAATTCTAGGGCGTTCATTAGGGGGTGCAATATAGACAAATTTTAAATGATGGTAATTTTTTCTAATTGTAAATAAATAACTATTTTTACTAATGATATTTATATTACATAGGTAACAATATTACTTAGTTTATCTTCGTAGCAAATCTATTTTCCGTTATTTAATAAAATCAGTTTGTTGGTTCTTAGTTTTTTTCCAATGATATTGTGACTCCCTAGCTGGTTCTAATATCTAATTGATGGGTTTCCTCATGGCTAGTGATTATGACTTATCGTAGTATCATTATTCGTGTGTTACCAATAGAGTCCAAAAGTGAGATTTATGTATAGTACGTTGGCAAAAATGCGGATATAATATTGGATTAGGATACTATTCTAAACTCTGACGATATAGAAAACAAACGTTATCATAGATTGTATGGTACAAAAAATGAATCGTAAAAAAAAAACCGAAAAAAACGTATCGGCACCCAACTATATTATAATATTGTAGCTGGTATAATATTATATTCTAGGTATCGAATACCGTAAGTGCCGATACCAGTTACCTGGTATGCATATGTTGACAATAGTAATTTACGATTCACGGGACGACGACGGAGGCGTCGTTTACTGCAGAGGGGGGGGAGGTGTCGTCTCTCATCTTCAACTTTCTACTAGACTTTTATTTTTTCCAACGAAGTGTCAACTCCGCGAAGAGGACGACGGAAACGAGAGACGTTAGGCTTGTACGACGGTGGTAGACGCTTTGTGCGGTGGCGGAGACGACTACTATTTTATATACGAACGCCGCTCCGTATCAGCCACCGGTCGAGGGGAGGGTGGTGGAGGTGGGCAGACGTCGGCGTCATCGACAGTAAGCCAAGCAACGCGCCGCGCGACGCACGTACTTGGTGTCACGGCCGGAGTCCTTATTATTTTCTCCGCGCACATGATACGAGTTTATTTCGTCCTGATTGATATTATTATTCGTTCGGGTCGGCAATACGCAAGTTTTTATCCTACCATCATTTTCGCCGTACAGGACAAGCCGCTGCTGCTGTTCCAGTATTAAAATATTGTTGCAGGACGATAGTGACGAACGGGAAATCAAATTAAATTAAATCACGAACGTGTGTGTGTGCGTGTATAGCTAGGTGTATGTGTGTGTGTGTTCTCTTGGTTCTTCTTCTTCTTCTTCTTCGTCATCTTCTATTTAAAATCAAATTGATTTAGTTGTATAGATTACAGGTGAAATTCACAAACGTAAGTCGTCCATGATATTATTATTTTGATTATGTATATTATAATAACTTGTGGTGTGTAATTCTCTGTAATAAGTTATAATATTATGAATTATGAGTATATTTTATTAGATTATATGACATGTCGAATTCTCATTTAATGCATTACCTCTTGAGTATCAAATTATTATTACAATATTATATTACCATGTAATGTAAAACGAATTCAATTTTGGGTTTTTTTTAAATCGTGGAATTAAATTATTATTATTCTCGTACTATAAGTTTTATTTATTTGGTAATTCCCTTTATTGGACTTGTGATATACCTAATTTCAAACAACATAGGTATTATAAGAAATTTAGATTTTTTTTCGCTTACATTTTAACATAATTACATGTTTTTAGTTTTAATAAAAATATAATTATAATGCTTTAGTCTGTAATTTTTGATTATTTAACTATAGTTCTATGCTTCAATATTTTATGATATAGCTAAAAATGTGTAGAATGTGTTTATTTTGGTTTTTCGATCCATATGAAAATAACCAAAATTTGTTAAAATAAATACTACTTTTCTAAATACATTACAAATAATGCAGTTAACTTTATTTTACAATTATAATATGTATGAGAAGCATTTTTAAATATCTTAAGGGAGTTTTTACGTATACCGTTGGGAACAATAACATTGTTTACTGTGGTATTATGTAAGTACTATTTTTGCATAAACGTCAATTTTGAATAGATTTTTGGCTTGGGGGTATAAAAACATTTTCAAAATACTATTATTTTAATTATAGTGAATTGTGAAAGAACTTAAACACAATACACCATAGATAAAATTATATGAATACAGTGGTTATGGGAAGTTGTTTTCAGATAAACTTTGACCGATATAACAGTACAATTTTAGATCGTTAGGTACTGTTGTTTGATAGAAAGTATTCATTTTTCAAGTTAAATAATAGAAAAGGAGATCGAGTTAATCCTCAAGCATCATAAAATGAACTAACCATACCATCCATTTAAAAACTGTACTAGGTCAAGTTTAAATCATATATTATTTATATATTGTTGCTGTATTGTGACATAACTACATAAAAACATAGATTTCATGTAAAACCATATTTTTTAACGTAATAATAATGAAATTACGCATGTCATTTAATATTACAATTTGAGAAAAACAGACTCATGTTTAATTAAGCATTCTGAAATTTAATTTTAACGTTGATATTATTTATACATTTATAAAATATTTGATTTGTATATTACATTTTTAGAAAATAGGTATAACCAAATTGCGGTTAGACAGATATTGAGTTCAGCTATTTTACGCAATAAAAATTTATTTTTCAAATTCAAATTTTCTCTATCAACTATAGTATTATAAACTAATGTTGTTTTTATGATAAACAAGGAAGGATAACACACTATATGAAAACAGTTTCTGTAGTTAAGCAAAAATTACATTTACAAATTCAAAACGTACAAATTTATAATAACTGTTCTACAACAACGACAAGCTAATACAATTGATAACATAATATGATAAAAATATATGCCAACATATATGACTGATGACTGCAAACTACCCGTATTGTATACATCGTCAAAGTAATACATAATGCATTAAAAAGTGGATTTTTGAAAAAATCGATTTAGCACCTTTTGGTTCTGAGCCCACAATTTAGAAGATTTAATTAGGTTAATGACGATAAAAACGAACTTGTTTTTTTGGAGATTAATTATTGCCTATTGGGATGTAGGTGAACGTAGGACTCAATGTCCACTCCTCAAAAATGGTTTGGTAACTATGTCTCGACGGTAATAAGGGATAGACACATCGCGGGAATTTGTACGTATAGGTAATATTTTAATGTATTCTGTACTACCTTACGTATTAGTTATATGCATATAATATATTATTCCAGAATACAAATTATATATTTATATGTGCTTTTATTAAGAAAATTAGTTATTTACAATATCATACAATATTTTAATAAACACAGCATATGATATACATAATATATAGCGTACTGGATGAATAGAAGATACGTAAGACTAACACTTTTCTTTCATTGTATAATAGATAGGTATGTTATAATATTGTGCCTAGTGAAAAAGTGAACAATATTTTCATACTTTTTTAAACATTTAATTAGTTTCACTTATAATTAGGTAGGTATAAATAAAACAAAACGTCATGTTCATATAATTATTCGTGCGTTGTTTCTCCAATAAAACATAATTTTAAATTCTTTTATAAGTACTATTGATCTCTTAAATTTTTTTAATTTGTTTCTAAAATTATAGATGCATTCCATATGGAATAATTACCTACTTAAAACAGTTTAGTTGATCCGTCAGTTACAATAATTATTATATCACAGAGTTCTGAGAGTAATGTTCGGTAAAATAACTGTTAAAAGACAAAATTGAATTCCTTTACCACCATATAGGTATTTAAATACCTATAGTTTTAAATATTATCTAAATAGGTACAATATATTTGATCGAAAAAAAATTAAACATATATTTACCTACAGATATGAATATGTACTTAAGTTTAGGTGTAATATGATGCATTTATGTGTAATGAATATGTATTATAAGTATTTACTCACTTGAACAAAAAAATAAATAAGACAGAAATTCTAGTATTGAGCACTCGTATCGCTTTGCATTCTACTGAGATAATACTGAGAAATATAATACGTAAAGATGAATTATTATTATCAGTTTTAAAATATGAACAACGATATTCTGAGAAGAGTTTGGTTATTTAAAAAAAAACAGTTGTTAAGCTGTTTTATAAATTGATTTAATATATTTTTTATATAAATATGGTATTTTGAGTAGGTGCTTAACTCTGCAATAAAATATTGTGAACAGAAAATTGTAGTTTTTACTATAATAATTTTATATAAATCAAAACACTTATTTTTATTACACATTTTAGTGTGTTGTGTGTAATAAATATTTTTTTTTAGACAAATGGATAAAGAACTAAACATAATACGATACGTCACACTTATGCTTTAGTGCTTTCGAAAAAAATATTATAATTTAGTACAACCCATAACAAAGAATAAAGACTAAGTGACATTTCAAAAGTACTGTGAATTTCACAGTTTTCCGATTTTTCCAAAACAACTCACATTTCAAGTGATAAAGGAAATTATAGGTGTATTAAAAAAAAGAATTTAGTTTTTTTTATTACCAGCTAGTTAGAAATAATATAAATTTGTCTAGTATATAAAATGTATAGCTGAATATAAAACTATAATATTTGTTGATTTATAAATTCTTAAGTCATAGATGTTAGAGTAATTATTATTCATGACGCATGTGATATTTTAGTATTAATGTGATAACCAATTGATTGTTATTTTTATTTAAATCTAATTTAAAAGGAATACGGATTTCAAATAAATATCTCATCTTATCAAAAAAAAAAAAAGGTTAGTGCATTTAGTTTGACAATCTCAAAACGCGAGTTCATCAGAACAGCATATATTATTATGAGTAAATACTATATAATATAGGTATGTGTAAAGTCGGATTTTATCTTTACGACAGACTTACATTCTCTGTGACCTGATGTCGATGCGTATATTGATAATGTCGTTCAAGAGAAGATAGATGTTTTTCCTCTTTTTATCCTCTCCTCTTTACCTTAATACATGTAAGTATGTAGAGCTCCGGTTTTAGGACTCTCTCGTGTCAATGGTGAATGAATAATGTATGGCGGCTGCTGTCCTGGGTCTCCAGTGCTAAAATTATGTACGAAGTAAAAAAACGTGCTTTAATGGAGATAACACAAAGGGGTGTGGTGAGTTGAGGTGTAGCGTAGAAACTGACAAAAAACGCAGAGCCGTGTTACCTAAACCGGAAAACTTTATTAGATGGAAAAATATACTCGTCAAAAAAGGCCGTGTAGTTAGTGAAAATAGTTTGAATAACATTTTGTGGTTATTTATGCAATTGAAAGTGTAAAATACAAATTATTTAAATTATTGAGTTTCGAACGCAAAATACGTTTACAAAACGTTATTATTCAAATCGATGTACCTACCTATAGTGTTATTATTGCATACATTAATTATGAACGCGTATTAGTGTAACACAATAATTCAATGAATTAAGATAATTTAAATATTATTTTTTAGAAACTTGTAGGTAGGCAAGTACAAAATACATGTTTTTTAATTTTCAATTGCAATATTTTCCATCCTATTCATAATAAATAAACTTGAATTTCTTAATAATTTACGGGACTTTTAGAAGCTAAAACTTGGATGATGTTCAAAATATTTTTTGATGAATGATGATGTATGTTTTAGTAATTTTTTTAGATATGTTTCTTTCGCATTTTTAAGTGTAACAAAATGTATTCAACAACTAGTTTGTTATATTATGAGAAGTATAACACAAGACACGTCAAAATGAGTGTATTCGACATTAGCTTGGCGATAACGTGATGTACATTTTTCATTATAATATGCAAAACATATTATTTTAATTTTTGTCCGTACTTTAACTTGTATTGTCATCAATACAAAATCTTAGTAAATTAAATTTGGTTAAGAAATGTAATTAAGTAGGAAACAACAATACAGTAATATTATATAGTTGATGAATAGAACCTACATAAAAGTTCAGCTATAACCAAAAAGGGCCCTTCCTTATAATACCGAGTGTAAAGAATCCTTAAAATACTATAATCACCAAACAATACAGTTTATATTGAACAATGATATTTCAATTTGTAACCATTCTGATTAAATTAATTATAAAATAAGTGCAATTATAATAATTTATTGAAAATAATTTTATCCTAAATATTTTATGAATCAGATAGATTATTTTTTTATTATTTTTTTTCATTTAGGGCTATCAGTAAAAACTATTATAGCTCGACAATTACTGTACATAATATGACATTACATATGTAACATAATGTATAAATATAAGTGTTACAATAATTTTAAGGAGAAGGTACAGGAAAAGAAGATGGGAGTAAACAATTGACAACTGTAGTTAGAAGAAGTAATAAGGGGTTAATTATGGCTTTAAAGTCCTCGAGAAATTTGTAGATCAGGGTTTTGGTATCTGTTGAGGGTGAAGTGTTGGCAGTAACATTGGCCTATGAACATTTTTTTTTCTGGTTGGAACTAGAGGTAAATTTACGGAATGGTGTGATTGAGCGCCGGATGTCTTCCACAGAAGTGGACGGGTGGAAGTGTCTGATAAATACGGCATATGGTTTCGAGATATTAGGCAGGTATGTGTGGAATTTGATCTTTTCATTAGCGATAAGGTGAGCATAAACTAAATTATAATTGATGACGCCGTCGGTGCGGATAATCAGATGTTTTGGAGTATTTTTTAAATTAATAAGGAATGATTAGGTCGAGTAGAGATTTCTTGGGCGTGTCGAATTCGTAGCCACCGCTTAAATAAAAGGTAGGAGCAAAATAAAATGTTTTATTCGGAGACGATTCCACGTGGCTGGGTGATGTGTTGCACTGGTCTTTGGAAGGCGTTGCGATAGAGGGAGGGCTAAACACCTCCTGATCGAAAGCGTTGTCCTTGAAGAGTGAAGCAAAACGATTTGGTGTGATGAGTTTTCACCAATTCACTGTACATTCATTCTACTTTTAAAATTTTATTTTTGTTAAAGAAGAAAGTTGAAATATATAGGTGAAATACTTTCCATGGATTGTATTATTTTCAAAAAAAAAATAAAAAAAAATACTGAACAGCTAGTATTGTTAGAAAATGCATAATATTTGTGAGTAAATTCAATTATTTTTTCGAAGAAGAAATATAACAAACATAAATAATTTAGTAGGATGTGCTGTATAAAATCCAATTGCCCTTTTTAGAAAAAAAATAAATTAAAAAACCAAAGAACTCGTTCTACTGTATAGTTGGTTTTGAGTATACCTCTTCGTTTGTTGGTTACTGACGTGAACTATTTATAATAAATTAACCATTAGATTACAAAAGGATATTTCTCTCTGAATTGAAAAAAAGAAAAAGAATTTATTAAAAACGTAATTCCACGTAAATATTCTAATTTTTTCACTATTAATGAGAAAACTAAAGGGAAATTTCGTGTTTTGATCCCCAAAACTTTTAAAGTAGGTATCGAATAGATTACATTTTTTATATGAAAGCAAATTAAATAATAGAGAATAAAAAATTTGTTCTCATCCAAATTTGATGATATAGACGCAAAAATAACTCACGTTACTGTAAAAACAAGAATTACTCGGAGTCTAATGGTGGTCATAGTTAACACATAAAATTGTTATACTTCATATATATAAGTAAGTTTTATTTCCCATAAAATATGGTTTTCTTTTGGTCTTTATCTGAAACTTTAAGTCATACTGCTTGTGTTTTATTTTAATGTATTTATCAAACCCTTATTTTGTTGTGTATTCTTTTATTTTTCATATTATGACTTATAAAGTATCAATAATTGTAATAACGTTTTTATTATTATTTAGACAGTTACAGTCAAGTTATTTTTTATATATTTTGTATGCGTGAAATTTTATATAAATGCGAATGCACTAACTCAGGCAACATTATATAGTAAAGCTCAAACATGATACTAATTCCTCCTCTATATTATAATATTGAATGTCAAAAATAATGATTTAAATTGGAAAATATTATTTTATAAAACTTATAAAGCATCATTTTCGTCAGTATACTTTTTTTGATAACAATAACAAATCAATCATACTTATTATCTAAAAATATATTTGTATAATATACTAATAGTTGAAACCAAATGTATTTTAAATGTATTTTATATCAGTTTGTTACTTTATGTATAATTATTACTAAATGTCTAAATTCATGAAATTTAACAACATCATATGTCATTCTCGATCGTATAAATCGGTCTTGAGTTAGAACAACACCATTAACAAATGTACAATTTGATATTAAATTTCCTCTCTCACACGCAGTATCAACAATTTCTCTATGTCAATTTTTTTTTTTTTTTTTTTTTTTGTAAGTAATAGATATTTTTTCCATCATCATTATATTACTATTATTTGATATTTCTTAACTCAAATTCAAACTCTAAACTCTTGAATTACTACCAGACATTAAAATCCTATATGCATCAATTATAGATAACTTTTTATAATTAAACACGAAAAAAATTAAATTTAACTTAATAAAACATGTAACTCTATTAATAAAATATTTTGATTAGTTTCGCCAGTCATTAAAATAAGTGAGTTTATTGATCTAAAATATTTCTGTTTTTACGATTTTACACACAAAAAATATTTATTCTGTTTACAGGAAAGGTTCATTTATTGCAGTTTATAAACTCAGGAATTGAAAAGTTAGTATATATAACTTTGTAAAAATGCAATAAAAATGCGATTGAAATTTAAAAATAACATAGAGTTACGTCTTTGTTTTTGTAAAGGAAGTATAAAAAAAAAATTAAGTATAAATATGTAAACAACATAGTTTCAGATTGAATAAAATATTGGGAAACAGTCATTCTATTACTTTTAATCATTTTTATGACTTATATATCAACTAACTAATCCCGTGCACTTTGTTTCCCGTTAAAAGTGCCAACTGAATATTATAATTTAAACTTTATTCAATTTGTTGTTTATTTGTCGATGTGTGATGTTCAAAACTTAAAAAATTTTGTCGATCTTCTCGAGTCTCTAAATACTTGTGCAAGCCCCAATTTAAAATGCGAATTTTGGAAGATGCTTTCTTGGTGCACAATTACGGAGGTACCATGAACATTTAAAATTTTAAGCTCGATGTTGATCAGTCAGTGAGTCAGTCATCCCGCCCGGTGTTGCCCGTGAGACACGATTTTGATTATGCAAGCAGTATATTTTATACCATAACAGACCCCGAGATGTGCGTAGATACGTAATTATGAATGTTTTCACATTGTTTATGTTTAATGTGTAGGTTCTCGGGACAACGATCAGACAATTAGCGTTGGAATACCATTTTACTAAAGTTATATGGTTTTGACCAAATATAATACACAGGTCTAAAATTATATTCAATCATAACCAATAGCAACCTTAGGTATAGGTAATAAACAAAAATATAATACCTATTATTAGGTTTGGTTTTTTGCTGGACAAATGGTGCGGGAACGAAATAAAAAAATGAAAATAAACCGATGGATGGACATGACTCTTATGACTTATGAGTGAGTTATAACTCAATGAAAGTTTAAATGTGAAAATGGTATTATTATACATGTAAAAAAATAATGTTAACATATATCACGGTATTAAGAGGCAAAATAGAATAATTTTCTAATTTATCATAACATTAAATGTAAAAGCATAGTCACGATAATAATCTTGATGACGTTTCCCCCAAAACTTTAAAAACGTTAAATTTAAAAATATGAAAACGTTTAGGTACTTAATAACGTTAAGAGAATTTTTTCTTAGCTGGGTTATAAAATTATAAATTATTTCATCTGTAACATCTGTTTCTTCGTCCGATACATTCGGTCCATAGGAAATCCACTATATTTGTTAATATTTCAAAGCTGTGATTATCAAATTGGGCACCTAACCATATACAACATAACATAATAACCCTATAGTGTAAATACTACATATCTGGTGTTGTTATAATAGAATGAGTATTCTATAATTTAATTAAGAATATACATATTATTATAATATATTGATGAAATAAAAATTAAAACTAAATAATTAATATTTTTCATTGTAAATAATATTTTTGATAACAGTAACTATGAAAATTATTGGCACAATTAAATATAATATTACGATAATATCCTCTAGAATGAGGTTCAGAGCCTTATTATGATCAAATTACATAACATTATGTTTGAATAGTCATACATTATTAACTTATTAAGGAGTTTGTGCTTATAGTACAACTATGCATGGTTATAATAGCCACATATAGATATTATTTTTTCAGATTACGTTCACAAAAATATGCATGCTTGATTTAACCACTAATGTAATATGTATTTTAAAAATACTTCAGTATTATTAGTGTATTTTGAAACTAAGCCTTTTTCCTGATTGTGTCAAAATATATTTTAGGTAAAAAGAAATTAATGAGTATAATTGCATATTATAATTGGAAACTAATTGATTAATCTCTGAAGAAAATGTTGTTATAAGAATTTTTTGTTTGATTTTTCATAACTGTGAACATTTAATGAGTCCAATATATTATTTCATCAACATTTTTATCCACTGACTCATGAATTGTTAAGTATATCAGTTTAAAATTAATCTGGGACAAGATTTTTTTAGTTCCATCCACCAAATAAAACTTTGACTCCGATAAGCGTTAACAATTTTTTTATTGTTGTTAAAACAATTTTTCGATAAGTTTTATTAGAAAATATTGGCAAAATACTGTTCTGTAATTCGAGAGGAACATTGGAATCTAATTTGACCGAGTCAAATAACCCTAATTTGTTTTCTTTTTTGTTTAACAATTCAATTTAAGTACTTAACTCATTTTTAGTGAGCAGTGATGAAAATATATTTACAACCTCAAAAATAGCACGGTGTTTTGATAATTAGGTTTTGAGGATCTGTGTCACAGAAGCCGGTATATTTTATTGTTGATTTTAAATTTTACGTTCAGTTTACTAAAGACTCAGATGCACGAGTGTTGGTTTATTAAAAAAATATCGTGGTTTTCATTGAATGATATTTAATAATTTAATTTTACACAACATTTTAGTAACACAGACGAAAAAAAATATACTATCTACTGTTTAATATCAACATTCAATGCATAGTCGTAACAGTATATAGGTACATTCTATCTGCTACAGGCGATTGATACTTTTGTCTATACAATGCAATTTGAGCTTCAACAGTCATAACAATAAACGTGATCTAATTTTAACACTATTTGAACGCAACATTTTTGAATAAATTAGATTTTTACCACATTACATTCGTTCACATGACATTTGATTGTAATATTATATTATGGTCCCTTGCTCTAGAATGAATACTTTCAAATAAGAAAAAAAACTATTCATCGTAATTAGAGTTAGGAACCTTTAAAAAGAAATTTAGGACATATTTATCGCCATATTCTAATTAATTTAGATGAATTAAACTAATTAAACAAAATATTTATATTGTAATACTTCAGTTCTTAGCTTTCATCTTTTAACATAATATATCATCGGTGCTGATAATAATTCGTTTGATTTTTTTTTTTAAGATAACCTACATTTACAATGTACAAATTACATAGTTTAAATATTAAAACAGGGTCAATAATGAGTATCATGATTGGTTGGATATCAAACTATGCAATAAATAAATAATGAACACATTTCATGGGATGTTCAAAATGTACGAAAAATCAATACTATGTACTTCATTCTTATATATTAACAACACGTGTAGTTACCGATTAAAAAAAAAATAAATTAAATTGTGAATACAAGAAAACTTTTTCAATAATGTCATTAATTAAAATAATATTTTAATTAGATTATATTTCAGACATTTTAGTAATCTCAGTAGTTAATAAGTGACAATATCTGTGGGTATATTAAACATTATTTTTATTATGAGAATTTAATAACTTTTAATATTTTTTTTTACAAAATACGTAACAATTTAATTAAAAAACAATATATTATTTAAAACTTTATTTTTAATATTATTTAAAATAAATTATTTTATTTAATATAATAAATAGCAATTTTAAGTTTGGATGATGTTTAACAATTTATGAATAAGAATGATAAATTTGATGTTCACAATATTTTGTTTTAGATTCTGAGCGGAGCGATGAATGTATTGATTTTACAATGATGTGTGTTTTTTTTTTTTTTTATTTTTTTTATTTTTGTGTCTGTCATCACGTTTTAGGACAGAAAAAATGCTTCGATTTTCTTTAATAGTACCTTTTCTGATAGGAAAGTGAATCTAGTTGGTACATTGGGGGGTCAAAAGTTAAAATTTCCCAGTAGTTTGCATGAGCGCCTGGAAAAACAAATGAAAAATTAAGGAAAAAACGGAATTTTTACGGAAAACCAATTTTCGAGATTTTGGTTTTTGGTATAACTCTAAAAGAAATGACCGTAGAGACATGAAATTTTGACCGAATGTCTATATAAGCATTTTCTACATACCATAGCATTTTCAAAATATTCTGACTTATTTTGAGCTGTTAACGGACACTTTCAGTTTCCAATTTTTTTAGTTTTTTTTTCTATAAATGTCAATAAAATTTTATTTGTTGGGTAAAAAATCTTGAAAATTTAGTAGTAGGCTTCTAATATATAGTTTCAAAGGCAGATGAAAAATATTAAAAATCCGTAGTCACAATTTTTTTTTATAGGTAATCAAAGTTCAAATTTTGACAAAATACGTAAAAATGACGAAAATGTGCAATTTATTTTGAGTTAGAAATTCATAAAAATTTTTCTTTTTAAATCTAAGGTTTGAAAATGTGATACAAGAATCCTTATAAGTTTGCTAATTTTATAGCAAGTTAACATAAATTTTTATGAGCATTTTAAGTTCAAATTTGTACAAGATTAGATATTCGCTCGATTTCTCATGTAGCGATTTTCTTATTTTGTTGCAATTCAAAAACAAATAACTGTAGATGCATGAAAATTTCACTGAATGTTTATATAAGCTATTTCTATACACCATCTAATTTTTAATATATTTTGACTGTTTTTCAGCTTTTTACGGACGATTTCAATTTTCAAATTTTTTAGTTTTTTTTTCTATTAATATCAATAAAATTTTATTTGTTGGGCCAAAAATAATGAAAATTTAATACAAGGCTCCTGATATATTATTACAATAGCAATTGAAAAATATTAAAAATACATAGGCACACATTTTTTTTATAATCATTTAAAGTTCGAATTTTGACAAAATTTATCAAAATCTCAAAATTATCAATCATTGTAATTAAACAATTATAAAATGTTCAGTTTTCTTAACTAAGGATTGAAAATTTAAAATAAAGATTGTAATAAATAGTACATACTGTATTCAAAAAATCTAAAAAATATTTAAACACAGTTATTTTTTATAGACATTTTAAGTTCAAATTTGGACGAAATTACGTATTAAAATCAATTTTAACGAGTAAAAGTATATATTATAATATTTTTATAGCATCACTGATAATTTTAGGTTAATAATTAAATAATATGAATAATATTAATTCAACTTAGCAGCTACCGTAAAATAACAATATCAATATAATTTAAAATATCTTAGACTGACATACCGTCTCCGCTCAGAATCGTGTTTCGTATACAATGATATTTTAATACCATCCATTATACAGTGATCTACTTGTAACCTACTGTACAGCGGAGCGACATCCACTTGACCCCCTTTTGTTTAATTGTATTTTTTTAAGTTATGATACATGTATTGACTTTACAATACATGTGTAATGTGTATAGTAAAGTCTTAATGTGTACATGATTTGATTTATAGTAGAAAAGAGGTTTTCATTTTGCACTTCATTATATTTTATACCTTTCTGGTAAGTAAATAAATCCAAAATGTAGTAGCTATTTTAGAGATAAAAATCTAAAATTCTATGAATTTTTCAAAAAAATACAGAAATCCAGTTTTAACAAAATCGATTTTCTTATTTTTTGTTGTAATTAAAAACGAAGTATCATGTACACTTTAAATTTTTAAATTGTTTGTAATATTAGTAGTTTTTAAATAGAATAAAATTTGAAAAATAATTCAACTAATTTTCAGGTTCTTCATTAGTTCATTTTATAGCTAGGTACTTAAAAATATGAGATTTACATAGGCAAGATTTTTTATTTCCTACAGACCTAATTTTAAATTTAAATATGAACGATATAACCTAACTGGAATAAAGATTAAAGATTTTAGTTATTTTTTTGTGATTAAAAAATAATTTTCTTGGGGAATTGTAAATATATATTATGTATATTATTATAATATTGTATCTAAACAATGACATTTTCAAAAATTAAGATTAATTGTATGCAATGACTTTTTATAATTACGTATTACTTTAAATAGTAAAATAATTTAGCTTAGGTAATAATTATTAGAAATATATTTATATTATAAATTATGATAGACCACTAGAACCTTTTGTTATAGGCTATGATTTATCATTGATTTCAAATATAATACATAAACGACAGTGACTTAATCAAAGACGAGTAGGACACATAGTTACTGTATAATAGAGTGGTTAACTACTTTCTCCTTTTTTTAATATGATCTACAAGTTTTAATAATATCCGACAGTGCAAAGTTTGTTTTTAATAAGTGGAGAAGTTACCGACCAACTTTTAAACTATTCAAAAATGACTTTTATAATAATATCTGAATCAAACTTTTTTGATGGTGAGATCAATTAATATTGTCATATAAATAATTTTTAAGTAGCCCACCCGTCTCACTGACATTCCAGATATTCTCTATACTTAGAGATTATATACTTAGATTTTTATTTTTAATGAACTGAATTTTGTTGTAAGCTTTGGCACTTCAAATAGTTTTTCAATACATATAAATCATTTCCAATCAAAATATTGAACTTTTTACCTCAACAAAATTGTTTTTTTTTTTATTTTGTTTAATAAATATATTATATAAAATAAATAATTTACGTTTGTATTTCTATACTAAATATACTACTATTAATGAGTGTACTATAAAAGTTGTTTATTTGTTTAAACACATTTTCATATTGGAGTATTCTGGACGTATTTATGTACTTACGTACGTGGAAAAAAATATAAAAATTAAAATATTGCATTATAAAGTAATCGAACCATAATATAATAAAATAACTTAAATATTATTGTAATTTTTCGTACGAAAATAATATTCAACGAGTGAAATTCTTTAAGTTACATTCATGCTTTACATTGATCTGTAAAAGAAAGGTAGGTATTCATCATCTACCGCTGTACAAATATGTGTAGTTCTACATTCAGTAGTATGAAATTATAACTTTAATTTTAAGATTGGTAAAATTTATGATAACCTAATTTAACTGTAATACTTAAAATTTCATAGTTATACATTATAGTTTACTTAAAATAATAAATTATAGATTCAAAATTACGAAAAAATAAACTATTAATTTAGGAAAACGTGTTAATCATACAAAATATTTTTATATAATGACGTATCCCTATTTCCTATGTATGGCCTATAGTTAACCACGATCACAAGAATTCAGTCCATTAATGTTCACAATAAGATTTATATTTATTGTAATAATTTTGATTACAATAACAGATATAATTTTAATGCAATAAATTATTACATAGTTATCCATAGGACAATTGAAATTCCTGAGAGGCAATAACTATACCTGGTTTTAGTTTACTTACTGGGTACAGTATAATATTATAACAATGAGAAAATTAAACAGTTATTAAATAATATATACGATTTACATGGATTATTTGTTTAGTTTTGGATGAGTTATTTTTCTTGGTAAAAACAGTTGCATGTTTAATGATTTCTATTTACGTAAGAAGTTATACCATGTCTTATATTATATCCCAATGTCACTGAAAATTATAACATGATATACAATTATGGTACAAGTTTAGATATTATAAAGACCAGCCATAATGAGGTACAGGAAAATACATTATTGTTAGAGCTGGAAAATATTTTGCGTAATAAAATAAATGATTATAATATCATCATTATAATAAAAGAAAATGCGATTTTTGTTTGTATCTCGAGTTGGAGAAAATGGTACAAGTTAACGTTAACGGCATTATTTTTGTTAATTAATTAGTTTTATTTAAAAGTAATTTATTTTAAAAAGATATTTTCTGATCATATTATATACATACCTATAAAATAATTAATATGTATACAATACATTATGAATGATTAGTGTGGGATGGATGGTTTTTCGATGCTATACAACCCGTGTGAGAAGAATAAAAATAACACAACTTAGTACGGTGACGTCTGCTTAATTTCCAATTAAAAATACATTAGTTAATGGGATTTCAATCCACTAGTCAATAACTCCTTTTTAAATTGTACGGTAAGGTATTCGAATCGTACCATAATCAAATACAATACTCACGTCATTGACTCTGAAATATATGCTATACAAATTAAGGCATGGAAGTTGTATCAAAATATTATTTTGATGACAGTTTGTAATCATGATAAGTTGGTGTGTTCTGGAATAATTTATGAAATAATATTTTATAAGACGTGGAAGTTTTTGCAGTTTTCGTAGGAAAACATGAAAATACAATCGACCGAATTGTAAGCAATAATTCCACATGGAATTGAGTTTGTAAAAATATGATCTAATAAAACCGTATAGAATCTGCAGAGCTTTTATCGTTGAGTGATATATATTATATACATATATAAATTTTTTTTGTATCATTTACTTGAAAGTTTAAATTATATATTATATTATTGTATGTTAAACTTTCACACATCAACAACACTTCAAATCGTATCGTATCTTATTACCAAAAAACGTTGGTTAAGTATACTCGGAGTTCAGACTGGTTGTATACGCCATCATTATACGAACCTCTGTAAAATGTATGCACTACGGTGATTATCTTCGTTCAAAAAAAAACTTTGTTTAGTGAAAATGTTAGTGGGCACGGAAACTCTCACAAAACACTTAATTGTTTTGAGGTGGTGAATCGTGATCTTCAAAATTAACTAGGTGTTTGGACGGGAGACCAAGACCATACTATGAAATGGTATTAAAATTGTTTATTGACCTTACCTTGTTTGTTCAGTTCACTAAGGACCATCAAGACTAATGTACACGTAAAGCTGCTATATACGCTTATTATAATAATATACGATGCTTCATTTCAGATTAAAGCTAAAATAAGCCACTGAACGTTGTAATTAATTTTTACTCAAATCGATAAATTACAAACGGGAGATTTTCAACAAAAACTCAAATGAATAATTAGCTAGTTAAAGTATCACATTATAATATTATAATAAATTGTTTCAATACAAATATTATATTTTTGTAACACGGCGCATTGTATATGCTATTTTAATACATCTCGTCGAATGTTACTTCAAAATTCAAATAATAATATTATATCCATAAGGCTCTGACGCACGATGGGTTATCGTGTAACTGTTATTATAGTTGTTAAAATATACCTATACAATTTAATTATCTAATATATGTGTTAAAACACTGGTAAATCATGAAATGATTTCAATAAATAATATTCCTACCTTTTTTGTTTTATATACAAAGTAAAGTAGGTCTTTAATATTGTTATATGCAATTATATTGACATTTTTGCAACACGTTTTTTTTATTACTTAAATAATTAAGCTACTCAATATATTATAATATTAAATAATTTTAGACTTAATAATAATATAATATCAGTATGTATTGTAAACTCCTTAAGCTGTAAACATATGCCAATGTATCATATTTTGATCGAGATTCCTAATGTAATGTTACAATGATAATGTAATCCTAGACCCATCTTTTTCCGTTTATAATACTCTGTTAAATGAGTATTACTGGTATAGTTCATATTGTATTAAATCTTGAAAATTAAGATAGGAGAATAATACAAATATCATTATATGTAGGTAGTATACAGAGCATTGTACTTAGAAATACTAATATGAGATTCTGGTACTGAAGAATTTGAATCACACTCCGTTTAAAACTCATAAATCTCCTTGAACACTATATATAATATACATCACCGTGTAGATATTTATTCAATGGTTATAAGTTGAGAAATTAATTTCATTAATACCGTCGACTGATGGTGGAGGAAAATTAATTATATGTTGAGAAACCCACACAGAATAGTTTCCTCGTTTTGCGAAATTTTATAATTTTGAATTAAATTATTTACACAGTAAATAAATTATGGACGTTAGGTTAAGTCAAAAGATTATATAATTATATAATATTTATTCATTTTAATTAATTTGTTTTTATTATTTTATTATTTCATAAAATTAAATGAGTTTAGTAATATGTACGAGGAGACATATTTTCATAATAAGAATATCAAAATGCATTATTTAAAAAATAAGAACAAGTCTTTCTCATGGATATTTTATTAAATTAATTGCAAATAGTTAAAGGCATTTTTTAATATTGTATGGTAAAATATAGTTATAATTAATTTTTATTTATAAATACAAAATATCTAAGAGCACAAGGGAGTTATGAATTTATATAAGCCCTACTATATACATTCATTAATTTTGTTTTATTCTGTCTCTTGTCTTATCTAACGTTTAAGACTTTTTTCTTAGAGTAACCCCATGTAAACAATTTCAATAGAATATTATAACATATTTCATTTTTTCTGAGAATATTCCAGTAATTTAGCAATATAAATTCATAAGAAACATCTGTTAGCCATGCCGTATTTAAATTTGCCAAAGTAAGAAACAATGATTACTATAGTTCAATATATTATCATGTCACTATAGAGAATCACTAATGGTTTTTTTTAATGAATACTAAAACAATTAAATAATTCCATTGTATCATTTAATTTGGCAATTTCTTTATACTCCAGTCGAGTTACATGAAAATCTGTATTTTTTTCTTCCTGAAATAACACATACACACTTAAATTTTTACGCATCATTGTTGCCTCTAGTTTTCCATGGATCACAATTGAAAAAATGATTTCGATGTCGTCAGGTGAGATTCTGCATTAAGAGCACGGGTCCAACTCCTGAGTTTGAAACACGTAGAGGTAAAGTTAAAAGCAACGGTAACCATTGAGAATCAAGATTACGTGGAACTTTGCATTCATGTGGTGGCGCTTGGACCACATCATGTCATCGTTAATCAGCTAGATATTTCATCGCCCTATCAGAACAGATTCTTCTACTTGTATTGCCAGCTGATGTCCGGCAAGTTCAAGTCAATGGTGTATATCCTACAGAACACTAGCATATGTTATGCTTTCCCCGTGAAGAACTGGCACCGAGGCGGTAGAAATAATAGCCACATTATCGTCGAAGTCAATAAACTATACTCCCATTGACATGTCTAGATGTAGGGGATCATTGCAGAGCGGGTTCCAATAATACCGAAACTTGGAGCACTCCACGCACATGTCTTTCACGTAGTGCTTGCTGGTTATTCTAACCGTGATGGTTAGGTAATACCTCGGATTTTCTACTAAGCCATTCGAGTCACTTCTATAATAGCTGACCAAGAGGCCAAATTTAATGCAGTAAACACATCAATCGCAAGCTTGAATATTCCATAGTTAGCTTATCATTCAATCTCCTTCATTCGTTCGAGCGCTTTGAACGTCGAAAAGCGTCTCTTTCTATAGCCCTATGCTATCTTAGTCGTGTGAAAATTAGTCTTTACAAGTATTTACCACATATAAATTGGTCTGACGCCAATGGATTAGCCATGCAACGGACTTTAGAATAAACACAAGATTACAAGAATTCCAGATAGCCGTAAAGCAACGATATGAAAGACAAACATGAAGATACGCGTGAAAATTTGAGGGTCACTGGTCACTCTCACTATATCAAGTATTTTGTCCATAGTGGTTCATATAATCTTGTAGAAATAGGTATTTCTGATCTCGTTGTTGTCTGGATAATTCCTAATTCCTTTTTCATTCACTTGACGGGACTGGTTCAATAGGCAATAGTTTCCACGTTCACAAAGCTAAATATAATATACCAGTGCAGGCTAAGTGACTTCTCTTCGCAACTCACTCTGTAACGTAAACGGAATTTCGTGAAATTTACTTGGATGATCGAATCCGATGGACCCTATCGTAGTGAGTGTCTCTAGTTGCAGATCAATATGTCCAGAGATTATGCGAGATCGGCGAGTAGTCCAACCCTGTTTTCGACCATTGTGCTATTCCATTTGCTGTACTTGGCATTAAAAACTCCACAGCCGACTACCAGATTTATTACTTTGTACAGTTATACTCTATTGAGAATAAGATTACCATCATATCCGATGACAACTGGCTGGCACAACGCAACCTTTTTTTTTTTTTACCTGGAGGTAGCTGTTTAAAACTAGAAGTAACGTCGATTGACAACTATCAACGACCAATCACCAGGCACTCGGCATCGCGAGAGGGCCCTTCTGATCAAGTAACTTGATATGCAAGGTCTGAAGTTGAAAATCTTATTCTGAATCGAGTACAGAGAGTTTTCTCTCAAATAGCATGCATTGAAAACCAGAATAGTAATATTATTTATATTGTATGACACCACAAAAAAAATAAAAAATATTAATTACATCAATTTATACTTTAGAAAGTTGATTTAATTAATTTCCTATTGTTCTCTTACAATGTACTTTAGTCTCGTATTTTTGTTATGAAATGGTTACATATAAAATATATTAATTTTTTATTACAAAGGTTATTAAGAGTTTTTGTGTCTTGATTCCCTGAAAAATAATAGGATTTAACTAACCATATGAATTAATGTTCTGTACATGTTATTCTTTGACGATGTAATGATTTATGAAATATCGTTTTTGGTCTTAAATTATGCACAGTTATAAAAAAATTATAAAATCATTAGTTAATAAAAACAATAATAATTTCATATTATATAACAACAATTAGTTTGTTAAGTAAGTACATGAAAAGGCGCCTATTGTATTAAAAGTTGACAACAATTATTATTATTATTATAATATGTCAGTTTAAAAGTTATTTTTCGGTACTTAATTAATTATTCGCAATGAGGCTTTGCTCAATTAATATACATAAAAGTAAATTCACTTATCCAGCGAACAGATTAAATTGATGCGGATCGGATAAACTACGTGAAATGTTGTAACTTTGTAATAATAACATTAACCCTAACTTGATAAACTATCGAAGTATTTCTCAGTAATTTGTCAGTTATAGATTCTTTGTTGTAAAATGGTTATTCTAACGTTAATTATGTTTGAATCTTTGATTTGTTTTCGATAAGATTTTATTTTATTTCTGCTATTATATTTTGAAATAGTATTGTGTTAAAAGAACATTGTATCGTTTGGCAACAAATTAATAACAACGTGTTGTTCATTAATCACATTTCGTATCAGTTGAAGCACATGATATAATATGATATAAATAATGTTTTACCCTAAAAATCATACGTAGAGTTTGAGTTAAAGACAACGTATATTACGAGAGAATTATACCATTCTTTTATACAATAATAAATCCATCGTTTGACTAACAAGAGATTATTCAAAATGAATGTGTATACTTTAATATTTCCTATAACTACGAAATTCCTTCTCATAAAAAATGTATACATAACAATACTGTGTTCAATCAAATTTGTCTGTTTTTATATTTTTTTCCCCAATGAATTTCTGAAATAGATTATTCATATCATTGCGTTGTAGATTAATTAACTGTGATATTGACATTATTATAGACTATATTTGTTGTGATTATATATTTAATTTATCATACAATTACTTGAATAATTACTATTTACTACATGTAGATGATTTACACAATGCAATCCAATTAAAATTATATTATGCTGTAGTATTATAGTTACAATACTATATTATGATACCGTGTATTCGATATTTTAATCATAGGAACATGATGAGCATTCCAATTGTTCTTTAGAGTATTACTTATTTAAATGATTTTTATCGAATGTTACAATATGTACTCAATCTGATAAATAACATTTTTACATAAATTTGCATATTTAACTGAGACACATAATATTATTTTATTGTTTAAATAACTGTTTGATTTGTAAATATATACATTTTAGTTACATAGGATTATTTATTGTGCAGAATTGCTTTAATTCGATGGGAGACAGAACATTTAGGGTCTCCGTATCTATCAGGAATCGTAACAAAACCCATCCCTCCACAATCACAAAGGGTGCTAAGGCCGATAATCGGGCAAAATTACGTATAATCAAGTTAAAAGAACATTACTAAATCTTTTATCACTCCAGCTACTTTGTGCAACACCAATAGTAATTACTAATTGAGTGCACTCAGATGAAACAAAGCTAACAATTTGCTAATCGTCAAGTTGACACTTTTCAACAACACAATAAAATTCTACTTACAGAAAAAAAAACTTAGTTGAACAATTTTTCGATTCACCGTTATAAATATCCCTTCTAAAAAGTATTTCTTCTTAGCTGAAGTGCAATAAGCAATATCTAAATTCCCCTAGAAAGAAATTACCAAGTTACGAATTTACGACTCAAAAACTGCAGACGTTTCCCCCAGAAAAGTAATCATAATTCTAACATAAACATATTTAACTCAATGGTCTGAAGTCAATCTTATTTTTCTATAGCATACTATTTTTATAATTTCTCACTTATAATTTAACAAAAAATAAAATAAACCACCTGATTGTCCACCATTGTACGGACCTATTAGCTTACTCCTAATCATGTAGAAAATATTTGAAAAATCTCACATTAAAAACTATTGTATTATAAATCATATAATACTATATAGTTGAAAGAACCAATATCTTACCCAATTCACAGTTTTGTGTTCATATTAAACATTTATTTTACAATCCACAAAATTAATCGTATTTTAACAAAATATTTTTCTCGTTACAAGGAAAATAATATTACACTGGTGACTTCTCAGACATTACCCAAACATTTTATTGTATTTTAACACTCGTACATTTTGTTTAAAATAGAACTTATCCTTTCACCTATATTCTCAAATCCTTCATGGAAGATAGTTGTTTTTGGAACGTCACGATTCATTGAATTTTCCACCAAAACTAATTAAAAAGTCCAGTGCATCATACAGATAAATCCTCTCTACAGAATTGTTTAGGGCGAAAAATTATTAAAAATATGTTATCCCATAAATATTTGGACTTACCCGGTTGTTATCTTCAATTATTGTAGCCATGGTTTACCAAAGTGTAGTTGCCGTTTATTTTTGTTTCATATCTTTATATCTCTCTAACGTACATATAATAGCTAAAATTCCCGATTACACCATTCAAACATCCTCAAACTTTCAAAAACAACTCACAATCCTTGAAAAATGATATCAGGAAGGCGTGTAGAAATAAATAAATTAAAATCCCTTAACTGCACTTTCAATCTTTGTCAGAATAAATTACCTTTTCTTATTCTTAATTAACTACCTAGTATTAGCAACTGCGTAATGCATTCGTTTTTAAGGTATTATAATTTATTATCAATTAACCCATATTATAACTGGTCTTCCAAACTATATTTAAATTTTAAGTTAATCTTCACAAATTCTAATTTTAATAGCAAAATTTATAGAAAATAAATATATCTCACACAAAAATAAATACAAATATGAGTACACCCAAGAATATATACTATTATGAATACTATATTATTACAGTGGGTGAGCTGTAACAAAAATAATAACGTTTTAATTTTTATGTAGATTAATTTATAACCTTTTTGTTAATTTACTAACTCAATACGAGAGTATATAGGTACATCAACTATATCTGTAGTTGTATTTTAAATTTTTTTCAAGGATTTTATACGTACAAAAACAAAACGCTATACTACACGACTTATAAAGCAAACTTAAAAGTTGGGATTTTCAAAATAATTTATCGCCTAAATCCCACAAGTCTCTCAGTACTCAGTTCTAATTTACTATGAACGTCTTTGCGCCTAAGTTTCGAGTGATATATCGCATCCGTACGCGATATTTGCGAGAGAATAATCCATTTATGGTACCGTAGACAGAACTGTCGGGAACTCTAGAGGCAAATGGTTGACCAAAAAACGTTTAATAACTATAGCCGTGTAACTTCTGAAACTTTTTGCACCTTAAATATAGCAAAGTTGTTTTTTTCGGAGAAGGTCACTTCTTGTTTTTCTTTTTTCTTTAAATTTTTAACCACCAAAACGCTTACCCACTTAAGAGATTGCAGAAAAGTCATTATAAACTTTATGACGGTTTCGTGGTATCGCGAAAAGCACAGACCCGCCGTAATTTGGTCATAATACATTTTAGTGTTTTTTGTATGTCTGCCACGTCTAGTTGTATAGTCATGAACTATGTGACGTGTTTCTTGTCGAAAATGTGCTGTGAGAGTTTAATGAGTTGAGAAATAATGACTCCAAAATGTAATATGACATGACACGGTTTAGTAATTAAAACGTGTGCGGTAAAATAGTTTTTAGTAGTGACTTGATCGTTTTAATATATTTTAAGTGCTCATAACTCTTATAATACATAACTTTTTTTTAAAAATCGATATACCAGTCATACAATATATATTGATTGTTAAGGTACTTGGAAGTGATCACTTATGTCTGGTTTTATCTAGCACACGCGAAAAATAGGAATTTAGACGTGTTTTCATTTCAATCGGTACCGATTGATCAAGTGAAGCGATAATAATCCAGAAAATTAAATTGTTGAAACAAAAAAATTGAATTTGCCGTCAAGTGTACTTGATAATATAGACTTTCCTGTTCTAAAATCTGTTCTCAAAATTAGATTATTATTATTATTATTGCTTTACTAAAACAATCAGTACGTTGAATTGGAAACACCAAAACACTTTCAAAATTGTATGTTTAGACCAAAACATATTATGCTAGTAAATAAAACTAGTACTTATATTATAATAAGTTCAAGTATGGGATGAATTAAACCTATTAATACTAAATTTAATCTAATAATATAAAACTTACATTTTTAACATAAAGTCTAAATAAAAAAAAAATGTAAAATCTTGGAATCTTGAAAAAATAGGCAGTAGTTAGGTGGTCATACATATATTGTTTTATTCGTTATAAATGATCTGTGTTGAGCTTGGAAATATTTTTATGTACAAAAATTAATTACATTGCTTATTCTTTGTTGTGGTACGATAAATAAAAGTTACTCTAGATTAAAAGTAATCTGTTTGGTTAAATTATTATTTTCCAATTCAATTTTAAACAAAAAAAAATACGTCATTGGTCTTGTTTTTTTGCCGCTCACTGCTTTATGTAAGGTATTAATAGTTTAAGTAACGTTTTAGGAAAATTGAAACTACCTGTTTTTCACGTGAGGGGGGGGGGTGTAGCAGACTTTTTGGCAGATTAAAACTCCAACTAACATTTTCTGAACAAATATTAGCAAGAACGGTTTTGAATTTAATCAGCTCGGAATCGTTTTCAAAATGTTTAACATTAACAATGCATTCATCCATCTAATAATTACACTGAATTCATGTGATAACGATAAAATATGTGCAAATGACCAAAAATATGATAAATCGATCATAGACCATAATAGTTATCATTTTATGTAGATATTTATAATATTAATTATATTATTTATATTATTTATATATTTTCTGCACAAGAAGCTTTATTTATTATATAGTAAAATTCACTATATTTTTTTATGATACGCTCCTCAATCAAAATTACAGTTTGTATAAACTTACATAAGGGTAGCTTGGTTTTTTTTTAATTGGTGAATTCGTGTATTACTTGCAGGTGTACGCGCTCCACATGTTATTTAATTCATTAACACCACCAACATTATCCTAAACCAAGACGAATGTCAAAGCTTACTTTCAGCAGATGGTTTTAAGTTTTAAGTCCACAAATAAAATAATATTTTTGATGGTCTTGCAGTGATATTAATAAATACATACAAATTTAGAGATTACGAGAAATGGTCAGTCTATTACACGGAGACGAGGTATAATTATAACATAATGTAATAAAATTGAGTTTAACTTAACACTGCAAAGTTAATATTTTTTACAAGAAATGTTTGTTAATTAAATCTGATTAAATTTATATGATTCGTATGTAAGGTTGTTAAATGTATTAAATTATAACTTATCGCTGGAAGCCTAGATTGTTATAATAATATATTGGTGAAAACATTTATTACCGTTGGTCGTAAACGCACCTACAACGGCTTATTGTAGTTCTCGAACGAATTGCACTCATATAACGATGGTTTTGATGTTTAACGTATTTTGATTTATTTTTTTTTAGTACAGCATCGCTGTGTTTTATATTGTGTTATTTCGGTTTCTGAGTTTATCTGTGACGACCACGTAGAATAGGCTAGGACGATATAAAACATATTATTTTATTTACGCGATGATGTTGATAGTTTGATACGTATATAATATTTTGATGTAGATACGTTTTTCGCTGTTAGGTTATTTGTTTTATTACGGCAGTCAGTTTTGATATTAGTGTCTGATCCACTTTCCGAAAACTAATTTTAACAAGAGTTTCTGCAAAGCAACTGGGTTGCATAGTGTTCACGTTTGATTGCGCAGTAGGTATACATATTTTAGATGTTTGTGTAGTCTTCTCGTTCAAATGAACGCTTGGGATTCAATAACAAACTTGGGTATAATGATTTCTTTTTGTAGTTTAGACGTTAGTTATTTTTAATTTGGACATGGTTAACATTAAACCATTAAAAGAAGTTTGAGAGCAACGCG
Source organism: Nasonovia ribisnigri (assembly GCA_027563435.1). Classification (NCBI taxonomy): domain Eukaryota; kingdom Metazoa; phylum Arthropoda; class Insecta; order Hemiptera; family Aphididae; genus Nasonovia; species Nasonovia ribisnigri. Next base: position 50,830 of record JANEHU010004756.1, read on the forward strand.
CACACAGAATGCTATAATAATCGACGACTCACTAATAAGGTTGTAACTTCAACTATGGTCTGGATATAGAACCATTCGGCACCGGGGCCTATGGAAGATTTTTCACAGTAGAAAACATCTGGATTCTAAACATACATCTTATGCATAATATTTATAAATACGCATTGCACATACACACTCAAAATTGATAGATAGAGATAATAAATTAAATAATTTGAACTCACGAGGGCTGGAGAACGGTCGTGCTGTCGTAAAACTCTTGACTGCACTATAATATTAATAATAATAATTAAAGACAAAATTAAAACGTACTGTCCTGTAACATATTTTATAAATAGGGTTTTTTGTGATTTCTTGTGTTCTTCTCTTATTTTGCTCGTTAAATTTGAATTGTTGTCATAAATTCGTTTACCCTTTTGATGGATGATAGAAGACACTATGAAATAATATCAAATTTATCGCTTACATTGTGCAAATAAAAGAGCAAACTGATGAAGAGCCGGCTTTTAGCCTATGTACTATCAACGACTGTTAAAGCAAAGGACAATGAAAAGCTTACTCAGTTCTGTTGTGCCTATAATAATGATTTAAGTTAAGTCTTCTTTGGTAGACAGGAAATTGGCCAGTATGTCAAATAGGTACATATTATCATAATATTTATTAACATATTACATCGTAACGTGAGAGAGGTGGTAGTAGTGTGATCATAGCTTTTTGGATGCGAACTTATAACTTAACTCCGTATATCATGAAAGTGATCACTTAATTTTAAAACGCTCATTGGTACCTACGCTAATTTTAACGAGGTTCTACATTTCGATGCGTTACAATAAGGCTAATGCCAAAGTATAACAGTTAATTTTATTCATATTATTATAACTGCTACATGGGTTGAATACGTTGCATTCATTGTTATAGATAACAGTTCAAATCAGACGTGATAAGATCAGCATATTATAATATGTGTTGCAAACTCGTACAGTCGAGAGACTAACATGAACTAAATAATTTATGTGCTGCGTTAACCTATCCTATAAAAAATAAAATAAAAATAAAGACGTCTGACTCTCAGCGGTTATTAGAAATGTAAGATTGACCATTTAATTTTAATGCATTTTTTGCAACATAATTATTTTTTGAGTTTGTACGTTTGGTATATTAGTTAAATGTTTGTTATATAATTAGAAATTAAACGATTGTAAAATATGAATTAAAATTAAAATATATAGGTACTTATATGTTGAATAAAACATATTTATCAATTATAAAGATTTGTTACTTGTGGTCTTGTATTACAACTAGATACAATGTAATTTTTAATAATTAATAACTAATCATAAAAATTAGATAGTGTAAGACTGTACAAATAACACAAACAATATAGGTATAGTGAAAAGTTGAAAAGAATCAATTAATGTGGGAAAACGTTTTTACACTCAATATTTATACTGAGAACTTTTCAACAATAGAGAAAAAATATACATTTATTACTGGTATAAGTTAATTTATGTTTTGGATTTTTTATATTATTATGTTCGGTAGATAATATTAAAATAATTTAGTAATACTAGTACGCCGCTTTAAATATAACTATGTAGGTCAAATATGCTATAGGTCTATAACTATTATATCAAGGAATTTATTCGATAAGAAATTACAACATTTTTATAGTTTTCAACTTTTGAAAATGTTCACTTAAAAAATGTTTTATGAAAACGTACATCACTATAGCGGCTGTTGATGATCTCATCAACGGTCATGTTGAAATCAAAAAACAACGAAAATGTTACTCAGTTCCGTTGTGATAAATTTAACGATTTAAATTGTGCGATCTTTGTTGGTAAAGAATTTGGCGAATTATGTCGAATACAGTTTAACATTAATTATTAGCGTATGACTAGTGACTACGCAATCGTCACTGGTGATGTGGTGGTGAAGGTGTTGTCGTCGCGGTCGTTGCGACGTAAGTACTTATAATATAATATCCAACATTTAATTAAAAAACGCACATTTGTACACTTTTCGTTTAGAATCTATATATTGATATGTAGATATAGCCTTATTTTAAGGCTACAAATTAACGAAGTACAGCACTCAGGTGAAGATTCAAGGGGCTATAGCCCTATTATAGGTGCTCTAGCGCCGCCCGACGTCTAAGCCACCGATAAAATAAATTTGTATAATAAATTACACTGTCTAAAATAGAAAGCTAGCTTAAAGCTAAGCTATAACCATTTGTTTTTTTGAGTACCCTCTGTTAACATTTTTTAGATCTGAGCCCGGAAATAATTATAATTGATCTACAATATTAACTAAAGTTAATTTTATCCATATTATTATAACTGGTCGCTGTGGACCGAATACGTTGCACTAATTGTACCTAATCGGTAACAGACTGTTAAAATCGGACGTGATAAGATGAGCAAATTATTATACGTGTTTCAAACTTGTACAGCCGAGAGACTAACATGAACTGACTAATTTATTATTATGTGCTGCGTTCACCTGTCCTATAAAGCTCTTGAGACTTACCACGTGTCTGTTTTATCAGTTAATTGAACAGTACGTTTATCGGTTACCCCGAAAGTACCTAAATAAATATATGTGATTATTTATTGTTTTCAGTTTTAATCTCAATCTATCACAGAGACGTTATGCATATCGTGCGATTTTTCCTTCAATAATATTTACAAGATATAAAACTTCCGTTACTAATAAGTAATAACGATCACGTAAATAAAAGTTTAAACAAATTACATCGAGAATAAACTTGATTAATATTAAGAAATCTATTTAAAAATTATTTATTATTGTTAATTTGCTTCTTATATTATAATAGAGTTGATTAAAACTACGACATAAATACATAATATTATATACTCTTGAGTTCTTGAGACTCACCACGTGTCTGTATTATTAGTTGATTGAACTTTACGTATACCTAATGTTACCTGCAAGTACCTAAATATGTATAGTATTTGACTATTTATTATTTTTAGTGCTTAATCTCAATCAACAACAATATTATACATAAAATGCGATTCATCCGTTCATAATATTTACAAGATATAAAATGTTCGATACTAATAACGGCCACGTAAATAAAATATTATACAAATTAAAATGCAACCATTAATCTGCTAAAGGTGTTGTTATATACTTAACTATATTATGAACGAATTTAAATAATATTTAGAAATGTATTTAAATAGTTAGTATAGTTTTATTGGTTACTAATAATAACTTATTATAATATAGAGTTAAATGTTATAACTACAACGTAATATTATTATGTTTATATATAAATGTTAAATCAATTTTGGTTAACAACTAAAGCTGCAGATAATCAGGTTAACATAATATTTGTCATATTTAATACCTAGTACCTACTTGATTATTCATGGACATCCTCAATTTTTCACATATTATTATTTTTGTGTCTTTACCTTTCCGTTGTATACATTTTTCATATTGTGCTTCCGTTTTTATTCCACGTACTCAGCGGCACACGTCATGTAATACATTATAATATATTATAATAGATGCAACTATATGTCTAGTGTAATCTTAAAATGTGAAGGATTCAGATCCGGTTTCTTCTACATTTCCGGACTTTTAAGTAGACACGGTATTTGGGTTTTTCAAAGGAAAAAGTAACTTGTTTTTATTAAACCAGTACAACGACCTACTCGACTTTGAATGACAGTGATAACGTAACCGTTTGATCTGATAACTATATTAATAATGTGGTTGCTTGATCACATGTGTCGCAGCGTCCGTTACTGTGTTAGTGGCTACTGGATATGTTACGTATACTTATATTATATTATTGTAGTAGTTGTCTGTGGTTGAATATAATTAAATTTGATTTTGATGTATGCGGCGCTTTGATCCAACTACAACACTCTCAAAATCATATACAATCTCCCGGTAACAGTAGATTTGTTTTTAAAAATATAATAATAATATATCCATTATACACAGGTACAAACCATAATATTTTTATTGATCATATAATATACCTACTTGAGAGTCGTATCCAATGCGGCGATGTGACTCAGTCATATTATATCTATAGGTTCGATTCATCCATCAATTATTGAGGAAAACCCAAACCACCGAACTTTATCCAAATAGTAGTCGAATTACTTATACTTTTTTTCACCTAGGTCCACTCCACTCCAACACTAAGGGTCACTGGGGTGCAAAGATACCGTACCTATAGACACAGCACGCGTTTATATTAGTATCTTTCAATATGCTGATATATGCAACATAAAGTTGGAACTAAAAAGTCACTATTATATTATTTTACTGTATAAATACCTACCTATATAAGCCATAATAAAGTGAGTTGCATAAATATGCACTATGCACATTATGGCTGATACTGTCTACCAGCAGTACAATTACAATTTTATATAAAAAATAGTATAATCATTAATCACTCGGCAATCAGATTGATTTTATATTTAACAGCTTACTTGTAATAATATACAAATATTACTGTCAAAGTGTCAACTGAAACAATCTGAAAAGTTTGTGCTCACCTCACAAAATATTTTATAGGCACAGAAATTGTTATCGTCATTGGACTATCGTCATTGGAAAATTACAATCTTGGCTCATAATTTTTTTTTCAATTAATTATAATTGTAATTAGATAAACGCTCATTCTAGAACCAACAAATTTCAAACACATAAATAATTATTTAAAATCAAAAATAAATTTTCTATTTTTTTTCTCCAACCATTTTGCAATTAAAAATTGAATAATAACCAATTTGAAGTTTTTATAAATAATGCACATACTATTATAAGACCACTTTACTTTTTTTTTTGTTTTTGTTTTATAGATTATGTCAGATTTCGTAGGTAATAGTATAAAGAAAAAAAATGTTGCCACAAAAAAGGGCCTGATAATAAAGACGTGGGATAGTCATATTATAATATTATATTTTATAAGACTGTTAAAATATTATCATAAATGAAAATTATATTTGACGGACGATACACATAATATCATAAGATTTAATGTACGTGTGTTATATACATTTATATTATCTAAATATATAATAATGTTATACACACGTTTTATAGGTACAACAAATTATTCAGTATTACTTGGATGCATGCATATATTATAACTACAAGAAGTTATTCTAGTATGCACTCGTATAGTTCGAATGCATTCTCTGTAATTCAACCTGTATATTATGATGTATAAAGATTAAATATAATTAATAATATAATAGGTACATTAAATCACGAACAGTTTCAAATTATGCTAGTTAAAAACACCGTTATTAGTTACCTACTACAAGTTTCTTTCGATTGAATCGATATTATAATAACCTGACACTACGAACCACACGCGGGTGGGCACACGTTTACAACATCCCGAGTACTCCAGACGATACTCTTTTGAAACGAAATAATAGTTCTGTGATATTATTTCTGGCGAGAATAATTAACATTATTATTTATTATCCATTACATTTATTTCGTTAATACATTCTTCCATTGTGCTGGAATATTTACGAGGCATTTCTATGGTGGTAAATTGATTTACCACAGTCTTGTCCACTGTGCCCAATCACAACAAAATAAGATTTAATATTACATAGTTACAACTTATAATAATATCACTAAAGAACAGTTCGTGGTAATTATTATTATCCTAAAAGAAAACAAACTGTGGTATCAAAAAAGCGTCTCAATCACTACTCCAGAATATAAAAGGTTTTTAAGATAATATTATTTTAAGTGAACATAATAATAACTATTAGTTTAATTAAAAAATGTCAATGTTTTTATTGCTAAAAATTATAATCATGTGACTGTACTATATATTGTTATGCACATTAAAGGATTAAAAGTATTGTGTACTTGTTAGTTGCTGCTGTAATAATATATTAGGTTTATGATATCGAACCAAAGGGTGGATCTACATAAAATGGTCAATGCGATTATAGTTATAATTAGCATTTTAAAACAGAAACGTACGTACAATGTTCCCTTTATGATGTAGAAGATAGAGGTACCTCTACGAGGTCGTCACGCGTTGTTATCCACATAAACATTGTTTATTTTTTTTACTTAGCTTCTGCAATGACCATCACACTAGATAAACTATTTCGGTATTACATACAATTTATAGTATAATATATTATATATTCAGTTCAAGTGAGCATGAAATTATTCATATTTTTAAATTGTAACTTCTCATGACATATATTTTTATTTGTTGAAAATCCTTACATTGTATGACGAAAAAAAAAATTATGTATTTGTATAAAATATAAAGAATTGTATTTCTGTTTTGTGTAAGCTAAATTAACTGTAGTAACGTTATTAGAATAAACATAATACATTTTGATAAGTCGAACAAAAAATAAAGTTAAATTTCATATCTGTGTTATTGAAATATAAGTGATTCGAATGTGTATGAATGTGAGAATGTAGGATATACAATTTCAATAGTTTAGAAAACATAATGTATATAAATTAAATTCTTCTTGTAAATATTTTTGTTGTAGAATAAACCAAAATATTTAATTCAACTGTCAAAAAATGTCAATTTATATTTTATCTAGGTATCCAGCTTTAATTATAATATTAAGGTTACTCATTATAATATTATATTTTTTCTGTCGGGAGAGGGACCAATAAAAAAATTCTAGTTCCCTTGTTACACGTCTTTAATAGGTAAGTTAAAATGATTATGGAATAGTTATTTAATTTGATCTTGGAACGATTGCATGCGACCAACAACAATGGATGGTGACAAATAGTTCGAGAAACAATGGTCCATACCACAACAATGTGCATCTGGTTATTTTATTTTTTACTGTTATTATCAAACCATATGATATCTATAAATATGATCAATTAAAACGGGTATATGTTTTAGCGATTTTGTTGAAGTATTTTTTGATCAGAATTTTCTCAAATTTAAGTACCAGTTTATGTTTTTTTTGTTAGAACTAATGATGATATTTTTTAGTCACAAGAATGTGATATATTTCTACTACAAATATAGATACCAACTGTGTTGTTTAATATTCTATTTAAAAAAATATAAAAGTGAAGGCCCAACATTTAAAAAAAAAATGTATTATGTTGTATAAAACTAGCGAATATATTTTAGACAGCTGTTATGTCTCAAACAGACAATTATTTAACCTATTTTATAATAATTGTATTATTATACCTGAAAATATATAAAATACCACAAGAATTCATTTTTCAATTTTTTTACTGAGCAACTAAAATAAAAAGCCGTCGTTAGAAACAACTTGCATTAAAACGGTTGTTAAATACCTTGTTTGTCAATTATTTGGAAAATACAAAGGCCGTTGCTGGTAATATTTCGGGCCTCAGATATTGTAATAAAATTGTACATATTATTAATAAATCGGCTATTTTGTTCAAAGCGTATCATTCATCTGAAGACCACGGTTACTTTCATATGACTGGCTGTTGTTTTTTTTTCTTTGTTATTATCTTTCACGCACGAATGGTTCAAAGGAAAACGGTCAGCATAAATTTGGATTTGAGCTTGCAGTTACACATGGGTGTACCAGGACGGATCATTTTTTTTTTCATTATATGTGTTCACATCCTTGGATTTCAAAAATGTTTTGTACCATCTATTTCTTTCAGCCGTATAACGCCACCATAAAATATCGATGTCGTGTGCCAGAGGAAAATCGCGTTTTGGGATAAAACTACTGCAAAAGTGGGGAATAAAATAATAATAATACTAAACATTTAAACACGCAAATGTACCCTAACCATCAGAGTTCAAAACAATATGTAATAACATAATATATAATACAAATTTAATTATTCAAATTAACTCTTCAATATATTGTGAATTTATAATATGACATAATAATATAATACGCTAACGTTATAATGTGGTCTTTAAATTAGAAATATATCTAAATAATAATTAAATATTCAAGTTTTTAATATAACTTTTAAACAAATATTTTATGTTAACAATATAATATCATCGAGGTTATTTTCAGTGTGACCACTGTTTTATAATATTATATTACAGCTAAAGACCTATTTTTATTTTTTTTAAGTTTATTAGATTATTATCTCGTCGATGATTTCCATTGTGTTTGGTATCCAAGTGTTTCAGATCATCAAACTTGGTGAGATGTGACGATTTTAGTATAATCTATTATTCATAATGATCAAGAGTTATAATCCAGCCAATTTAAATTATTAGACGTTTAGTTAAAAGCGATATAATAAAGTCAAACTAGGATGAAAAGAAAAAAAGGTAATTTTATAATAAAAGTACCTAAAATATTTACAAACCTTTATAATCTATGAACCAATATTAATTTATACCATAAATTTAAGACCTATTATTATATCTGTACGCCTTGGTTCTCATAATAATGGGGTATTATATACTCTGTATTGGATTAGCATATATGATTTACAATTATTGTTTTATTATTTAAACAGATCGATGCGTTGACCCATTACACGGACGACACGTCTGTTTGACATGTTCACCCGGGCACAGCCTGTAACCAAATTAGTCTTACCTAAATATAATATAATTATAATATCGTCCATTGTACTCACTGTGTCCATTATGAGCAATAAAGCCTTGTCGCATTGTGACGACAATAACAGTGCATTATAATAATATGATTACTTGGTTTCCCAGCGTCACAAAATTTCCTAATCTAAACGTACTTTGCCAAATATTTCTGCTCACTGAATCTTTATTGTCGACTAATGAGGACAATACAAAAGTACTCGAAAAGTTTAGTAGGTAACAATATATTATTTGTTGAACAAGCCAAGTCTTAAAAAGCAAATCTCCAATCTATATTATAAATAATAATATGAAAATCTACACACAGCATTTAAAAACACGTTACCGTGCATTGCAGTTAAAGTAGAAATACATATTGTAATACTATAAAACCAAGAATGGTCCATCACAATGTGACAACTGTCAGGACAACAATGAGTATACTTCTAACTTGTGTAGGTAATCATCATGCTTTTCGCTGCGTCGAGACTTTTGGAAATAGATACCTTTCAAACCACTGTGCTAATAATAAAAGTAGCCCAGCCACGTTCATAAAATTATGCTTAGGTGCTACTATACATTCAAATTCAACGAATGTCCTGACAATAAATTCCTTATCAAACGCCAAATCATCTATTATCATCATAATCTTTAAAAAAAAAGAACACATTTTGTCCTTTTCCTCATCCCTTACTACCCCCATCGGTCAGTCCATCGTATGCCTCTGATGTAACATAATCTTATCTTAAATTATGTATCTCAAGAAGGCACAAATATTTCATTATTATTGTAATTGGAAAACCCAGTGAAAAACGCTAACAACCGTCTCTACTCGTATTTTAATTTAATAATAGAAAATTATATCACACATTTACATTTATTTGATTTGCATTTATTATTAAATATTTCGTCAACAAACGAATGGCAATTATTTTGTCGGTTATATTGTTATTTAATTGAACTGCATATTATATAAAGTCGAGCTAAAAGTGTATTTTCATTTATTCCTTACAAACTGACAACCACTTTGTGTTTAATAAAACTGACTTTACTTCAAGTTTTCTTGTATGTAACTATTTCAAAATGTACTTTAGCCTTTCTACTCTACAGAAAAATTACTGTTTCTGACTGATTTACCGTAAAAGTTTAGCTTCCAGAGTGGTATGATCACCACTTGCATTACACTATTTGTGTATAGGTATACATATATATATATAATATATAACCCAACTTAACCTATACACATGTATAATAGTATCCATATAGGTTTGAGCGCGTGTCCATGAGCGCTATTGGTTTTAAAGGAGTTGGTTTACGACGTAAACTTTTAATGATATGAAATGTAAGACGCAGAGGATTACGAAAAGAAAAGATACGAATACGATGTTCGACAATTTGACTTGTCAATAAAATATTGTCTACCCTCCAACTGTCCCGGATATTAATAATATATGATCTTAGCCAACTTTTTTGTTTTGTTTTTTTTTTATACATATAAACCCAATGTACATAATATTTTATCTTTTTGAAATAATGACTGCTCTAGAAATATTTTAATTATGTTAATCATGCAGTGTGTGCATCACTTTTTATCAATCAATAACGCAATAACTCAAATTCTGATTTTTTGAAATTTCTAAGTATAGAAGAATAAGTACAGGAATTAATTGTTAAAGGGGAAATTAAACAATTTTCTTTTTTATATCTTGAAAATCTAATCATTTTTTTCAATGTATTAAGATTATTTTTAAATAATTAAAATTGAAAAAACCAATTTATACGAAAGATAAAATATTTTGAAACTCACTTGGCGTATTTATTTCATAACTGTCGACACATTGAAACTTGGCCTAAGGAACACTGTCAAGTTGATAGTCACTTGCCTAATTTAAACATGTAATTCGTATAAAAACGAATTTCATAAACTGAATATTGATAATATTCATACTATTTATGTCATAAACTATAATTATATATTATTATTATGACCGCATCGACTTGAAACAATAAACAGTGATAACAGTATAGAAATTATTAAGTTCTAGGGAACACTGTCTCGCCACTGTCTGCGAGTCTTTATTCAAGAGTCATATTTTACATAATTAAATGTTTTGTACTATTTAAGGTATGTCCTGTAGTAATTAAAATATATTTTTTTAAATGATAAATACCAAATTTAATTATGAAGCAGATGCATTTCATGAAAATTTTTATCCTTTCAAATCAAAATTAAAATGAGTAGTTTTTGGATTTTAAACATTGTGCACAGTGCATCAACAATAACTATAGTGCTTAAAAATAAGTTATATATAAAGTCTAAGATAAATGTAATATTTAGTATATTACTTATGAATCTCAGTCAACTTTAACTAATTATGAATATGATTTATATAAATTAACATAATTTTAAAATCATCTTAATTCCCTTATTATCTTCTAAGCCTAGTATAATGAACTCATGGTTAGAAAGTTATGGGTTACATCATTTTCAAGCTATTTTAAAGTTACTGGTTTCAATTTTTGTTGCAGCTTTAAATAAAAAAATTCTAAAGTTATATTAAAACAGACAATATTTGTATGATATCAATATACATGTTGTGGTAATTTTAAAAATTTAAAAATCGTTTTTTCAAAAAACAAGCGTTCAACTATTGTCTACTTTTTTTATGTATTATAGTTCAAACTGAATCATCCGTGTTATTCTCATACAATGATTTAGAAGTTATTTATCAATTTTTACTTATATTACTAAAAGTTTAAAAAGTTAAAAAGATAAGTATTATACGTGTTACAAATATAAAATATTTTATATTATGGTATAATGGATTTCTAATAATTGTGTGTATAATTAATGTGATGTTCGTATTTTATTAACATTCATATTTTGAGTCATTTGATGTTTTAATGTATTTCATTCATGTAATATTAGGTTTTTCTAATTACATAGGTACTTATCATACATTATATTAGTTATTAAATATTGTGTAAATTCCAATGGTTTAATACATTTCAATTTTCATACTTTTAGTGAATTGCCATAGGTACCTACATAATATAATATTTCCCCGATGAACCGCATATAGCATACAAACAAATATATTAATTATTTTTTTTGAACAAATAAACATACCTACCTAAATGGTTTAGTAACTTATACCTTTTAATGTAAGTAGGTAACTAAGTTATACTGTAAATGTAAAAAATTAACCAGCTACACATTTTCAAAGTATCCCGTATCTCGTAACATTAAATATATGACTTCAGCATGTTACTTGTAACCTGAAGTTATAAAAAATCTAGTACCAAACTTGCCCATATCTGAATTTACTACAGTAAATTCGTGCTAAGTCGTACGTCGATATCTCGAATTATTGGTTATCTTAAACTCAAATTGAAATCCCTTTGAAAGTTGAAGTTACCTTACATTAAGACACTATATCTCGAACTATTTTCAGTTCCGACACAACGAGAGTTAACTGTATTATCTATAGACTTTATTACCTACCTACATACAATTAAGTATTAAGTAACTGATAATCTACTAGTTATAATTTAAATTTAAATATATAAAAAAAAACGAATTTGCTCATTAATTTAAAGTAAAAATGTTGATTCTTATTTGTATAAACAAAATGTGTACCACCCGAAAGGACAATTTTTAAACAGTACAAAAATCTAAGAACTTACTAAAAAAAATTATGGTTTTAACGTGAACTTATAAATTCCACAAATCATAATATGTATTAAATGATAACTTAGGTAAGGTTCCTGTATATAATATAGAGTAAAATTACGAGAAAAGATAAAATAATATTAACTTTGAAATGAGCCAAACATAACATTATACACATTTTGTAATATCCTACATACTTATTCTTAGAAAATATGCTTATGTATTTTTAACTCTTAAATTTGTTAGCATGTTTCACGCTTCACTGTTTTTAGTTCAACTCCATTTTGCTCTTATTCGTATTATAAAATCAGCTCAGCCTTATTTTGATGTACCTATACGGTACACATAACATTGTATCTCAAAAAAAATGTAATTTTCTTAAAAAATAAACTCTTAAAAAAAAAAAAGTACTGTGTTTTAAAAAAGGATATTCGAGTGTCACGTTTACCTTTCTGGTTTTCGGTTTTTCTTAACTGTAAAAATAATTGTTATTTATATTTTATGAAGTAACTTATCATAGTTTTAATAATAAATAAAAAATACCCACTTAAATTAATGAAACATTATGGTTTGTAGCTTTCTTTTGATTTAATTCGATATTATTAAGCATTATTATGAATACAATTTATTAGCTGAAAAATACGCCTTGATATAGAATTAATATTATCTTATAGTGTTGTTTATATTTATTTAATAAATTTATATATATTATAACAGTAGCCGTCAAAATATATAATTTGTAATTTACTTGATTTTAACTGTTTATTTCTGGTTAGGTACCTATGTGCGTTTATTAATTTTTATTTATAGATTTAAATAAAAACAAATAACGAATTTTGTTCAACTACAGAATGGTTAATATAAATATTTTTTTTTTTGAAATTATGTAAATTATGTACATTGTGTTATGTTCATAATACCAATGAAGGTATAATATAAATGTTCACCAAACACTTGGAAGCTTATATTATTTAGTTTATTTTGTTAACTATGAAATATATTAATACTATACATATTCTAAGTAAAGCGTAAGATGTATACCAAGAACAGAAGTACCACAGTTATTGTTTTTATTTAACCCAGCTTATGAATGTACATAGGATGATTCACCAATCACCAAGCACGCTCACTCAGCATGATTTTTGAATGAGTTTTTTGTACTAACCACTTAAAGAGTGTCCCGTGGGCCGTGGCGAAAAATACTTCTGTTTTCAAATGAACGCTCTCCCCCCTCCGCCATCCCTTTTCTACTGTAAATTATTCGGAGGATAATTTTTTGGACAGTCGACGTATCAGAATCAAAATTTAAACGAGGAGTTTTTGAGTTATTTAACTTTGTGTAGTAAGGATAATTTATAGGCCCATGATAATGGGTTTGGAAGATATTATAGGGGCTATGGAAATTTGAAAAGTTTAGCAATTAATATTAATATATATATTGATATATCAACATTTATAATTTGTAAAAATGTACTAAGTATAATAAATACTAGATCAAATATTATATCTACATTATATTTTTGTAAAACAATTTTTAAGGTACTATTATTCTCGGTTTAAAAATTTCATGAACTCAGAAACTACTCGTTTGAATTTTGAATTAAGTAGGTATATCAATATGTTTAAAAAAACTATGCACCGAATAATTTACAGTAAAAAGGTGAGAAATCGGGGGAGGGGGGGTTTTATTGAAACACAGAAGTTTGTATGCAAACAAGACACTCTTTTTTATAAGTAATACAGTAAAATTCTAAAAATTATAATATTCTAATTTCTAATTTTAATAAATTAATATTAAAAAAAAAAAAATTAGGGTTGCATGCTCAGTAAATCACCCTGTATGTATAGGTCTATGTTTATAAAATTTTAAAATCAATTTTTATTTTCAGATGGCTACTACTTTAACCGTCGCTGGGATGTGTTGGGCGACACTATCATTAGCAGCATCATTTCTATGCAGTTTTGGATTCTATTTACCGTTTTGGATACAGGTTAGATGATATAAATTTTTTCGTTATTTTATTTCATATTATAATGTGTTGTATTTATAACATTATAAACTTCATAACATTAATTTACATTTTTATTTAAACGTTTATTTATATTTATAAGTGTATTCATTATTTCATTATTTTCCACATGAATGACTTGACTTCGTGAACATTTCAGTTTTCGTAGTTTGCAGTTTGCAGTTGTTAAAAATCTTAAAAAAGTTAAGTTAAGTCTGCACAGAGACTGGGTATTAGAAATACGTCTGCCTTTGTTCATCTCAGCAAGAAATAATGTTGTGAAATGTTATTTTAAATTTTAAAATAACGATCTCGTAAAACGAAAAGGGGTTCGGTTTACTATGGTATTAACACTGTTTTTAAATACACATACGATGTGCATGATAATTAATAGAACGGTCGTTCAGCGCGTCTATATAATATATTTTGTGATTATCGCGTGTGTTTGAATTTCACTCTGTAAATTAAAAAAAAAAAAAAAATTATAAAATATTTCCTTCGGGCCGGATTTGAACCAGCGACCTATGGATATCTATGACGTTTACACCACTACAGTCCACCGCTCTACCAACTGAGCTACCGAAGGTTGATAAATGTAGATCATTTTAGCGCAATTAAACCAACGGGTTCGCTTTCACCACAAAAATCACCTTTGGCAAACTTTCACCGGACCAGTACAATAATTCTAGTTCCTCGTGGGCATACTGCACAGCGCGCCAAATACTCTCGGATGTATACAAATTTGCCAAGTCATAGCTCCTGAATAGTATAGTTGACAATATGTGCAAAGTTAAAATAATAATTGTAATAAAAAAAACGAATGTGACTTGTCAAATTTTCCATTGAAATAAAATGGTTTTAGTTAATCTACACTTAAAATGTCTTAATATGATTGCCATGAACTTTATGGTTAAATTTAATTACTATTAATTACACTTTAATATGATATTGTTTCAAACAGGCGTTTAGTTTTTAAAAACAATGCATAATATCATATTTCGTTCAAAATTAATTAGTTTGACTTCCAGTATTTATTCATTCAATAGTTATTATATATTAATCAAAATTTTGAAGCACCGTTTTACTTTCGTTTGGAGTAATTTAAAATGTAACATATTCTGTAGGTAGTTATAATTTTTCTACAGTAATATTATTGTAAGAAGGTATGGGATTGTATTTAAAATAAATTGAATTGTAAAATATATTTAATTATTCAATATGCACTTGCTAAATAAAATAAGTTTCTAAATAAATTTCAAAGTTCTTAGTAGGTAAAAAAAAAAACGAAATACGAAAAACATACATTTGTAAAAAGCCAATAACTTCCCAGCTCTGGTAATAATCTAATAAAATAATAAACATTTGAGATGTTACTAAATTAAATACAAAATAGAGTGCAGTGTTTAAAATACAAACCAGATAATATGAGTGGATGTGTTGTGGATCAGCTGTTCCAATACGTTTGTAGTTATTTACAAATTTACAATATAATTATAGTAGTTATATTATTAGTTATTTTTAAACTTAGGTACCTGATAAAATTAAACAATTTATATTTTGTTTGGATAAAAAATTATGACTTTGATCTGCTCACTAAATCTTTGTCCTCAGCTTATGTAAGTATATCGTGCCGACGTGAATTAAGGTCTTAAAATATTTAGTAGAAGAAATAAAATAAATCGATACGTTTTCTTAAGTTGTCGTGAATAAATTCTATTGATGCAATAGGTACCTTCGTATATGTAACCTAACCTAACATATATTATGCGTACATAAATAAATGGTTTCTCTGACCGTAACATTATCGTGAATAAGTTGACTTTTCTTGCTAGGTCCATTTCTATTTCGTGTTGTTTTGTGCTGTAAATTGTAATTCGTAGGTAATGTATGTACCGTTTGTTGGTTTTTGTGACTGTTTAGTTATAATTGTTATTATTCAAGGCAAAAAATATCACTGCAAAACAAAATATGATTTATTTTTCTTACTAGAATATCCATAAATATTAATACAAATCAATTCCCAATATTGAATAGTAAAAATTCGAAGTAAATAATAAACAATAAATATTAATTCTAATATATTATGCTGGTTGGGAAATATTTATTTATTCTGAGTGTAGAGGGTTGAATTGAAAATGATAGATTCATTTTGAATTCGAATGTCCAATGGGAGTATAAATTACTGAATGCTTGAAACACAAATGACAATTTAACGAGAATATTTCATGATATTTATATTTTCCTTTTCTACATTAATGTTCACATATATTCTATAGTAATTTTCACTATTTTCTTGCATTCCATAACAAATGATTTATCTTCTTGCCTCTTGCTGAACATAATAACCAGAAATGGAATGGTAAAAATTCCTCTACGTTTGAAATAAATATGATCATACGTTCGAAATATGTTCTTCAATTGAGATTCTGTGTAATGTGTTGCCAATATGGCTTTTTCCAATATTTGTTAAATTTATTACATAATACTGTGTAATGGAGAGTCTGATGAAAATATATTATACTATACATAGATATTAGTTAATTTATAAGCTGAAAAGTATATCTCATTTCAGTTTCTTCGGAAAAGAGATTTGCTTTGAATTATATTCGGATACCCCTGTCTTAAACTCGACTTCTTTAATCTTTATTTCAGTTTATATTAAACAAAAAATCGGATTTTTCTAAGCCACAAGAAAAGTTTTCTAATAGATCCCTATTGATAGGCACCTTAGGTATCGAAAAAAAAAATTAATCTGACTGCAATCAGGCAATTGTAATTATTATTATTAGTGTTTATTATGACTGTAGCTATAATTGGTGTTTCTTGGTTTTTATTTACAATATATGTTTATCATTCTAAATTAGAAAAACATTGTTTATTAGAAATACAGCAATGTTGCATTTTTGTTGTTTACAAATTTAAATCATTCAATTATATAAAATCAATATTATTTAATTAGTTTTAATTGATTATTTTAATTTTAAATCGGACCGGCTATTCATGATAATTTATTTATTATTTTTCATAACGTTCGCTATGTGTGATCCACAATATTTACTATTGAACATTAATTAGAATTATTAGTATTCATTAATTTGAATTGATGCACGAGAGAAACTATTTGATGGGGACTTGTATAATTATTGTACATTATACTATATTGAAAACTAGACTTCGGATTCACCAAATTTGACAACAATATTATTATTATTTGTTATTCCGATCCAATTAACTACTTTGATTATACTTAATTCGCACCTGGTAAATAATTTTTATTCGTGAAGTTGTATTTTACACCAACACAATAACATTGTGTAATTATTGATGATCGATATTATGTGGAGTTACAGTGCACAGAATTCGTTTACTGAGTATTCATCATTAGTAAACTATTACCGACACTCAATAAACTCCACTTTTAGTTTGGTAGCTGAAAAAGCATATATTATGGAAAATACGAGATGAGCGTTCCACTTCTGATGTAATTTCAGCGAAGAAAATATGTACAGTGGGACAAATATGTGGGTATATAATACGTTAGTACCTATATTATATCATGCTTTATGTTTGGCGTCCACATGTGCCATATCAGTCATTATTACGATATCCAAAAACTACTATACCGTGAACGCTTGATTATTAATTATTCCAATAATAATAATTATTATAACTATTATTATTATTTTTTGTCCACAAGCGATTTCGATGAAATTTATAACGCTTTGACTACGGCAACAAAAGCGTAAAAAACAACGTTTCACTTGAATTACTCGCGTGTAAAGCAGACCGTGAGTAATCGTTTGGTTTCAAGTAGCAGTTTTCCCCCTCGTGTAGCTTTTTTGTTCACGCTTTCTTTCGAGTTTTAATTTTTTTTTCGTTTGTTGGTCAAATGCAAATAATATTTGGAAAGAAAATTGAGCAACCTTAATAAAATTCATTTTTTATATCGAACATTTTAGCCATACGTATACCTACGTTTGATTAGCTGTGTTGAATTAATGTCTGACTCGACATAATACGAATTATAATAATGTGACGTATATTCAAAAGAAATCATTTCTTTTCGATTTTTAACATGCAATCGCGCTTTAAGGCAATTGTAAATTTAATATTTCGAATCGAAAATTATACAATCAATGAAAACATAATAAGTGGTCCAAATCGAACGACTATAGTCACAAACTTCTAATATTACAAAACTGGAAAAATAAATGTCTAAACTTCAGTAATCTTGCTGAAGCCGTTCAAAAATGTAATAATGAAATAGGTGTGCGTTAACAATTGTATTTACTTTGAGTGTGAGTCTACTTATTAAAATACTTCAAGGCACGACAATATATTGTGTAGAACAAAATAATTATAATATTACTTAATTAGTTTTGAGTTCCTACCAGCTTAATCAATTAATCGTAATCCAGTAGTTAATAGTTTGTATCCCGACAATGAAGATTATATTATTCTATGTCACAGTTTTAAAATTGTTCGAAAAAAGCAGTTGAAGGTTTGAAAAACATAATTTGGCTAACTATTTATCTAATTCGTTACAATAATATCAGTTTTCGTAAGACTAAGTAAGTTTTGATATATTATTTCATGAAATACTTGTAACTCTATTTAGAAACAATTATTATATAAAATATATGTACAATCGAATTAAAATTAATTAAGCAAACGATTTTTTTTTCACTTTAAAAATGTATATGGATAAAACCTTTTCAGAGTGATTAAATTTAGATAGAACCTTTTTAAAGTAAAAAAATATTTGAAGAATATATTTAAAACGTTCTGTAAATATTAGTGGAACAATGGTACTGATGAAATAAGAAATATTTTAGTATGTACCTAATTAAATTTGTATTTAGACAATTATTTTAAAACTATTACAAACAATATTCGTTCATTGTTTTCTGTATTTTAATAAAATACAGTATTACCAGATTATTAAACAATTAAGAGTCAATCGTTCGGTTATTTCATAATATCAATTGTGTTTATACTTGACTAAACATTTTTGCTGACGTAAGTTATAGTTAAGATTAATAATTTCGCACACTCATATAACTTGTTACGAATTACTGATGACCAATAAACAAAACTATTCTCAAGTGCCGTAAAATAAATCAGTTAAACCATCACATCCCGAAAAAAAACCAACTATGTACGTACTTATTCATCTTTCCCGCTGTCTTTAGACCATCACATGCCTCCATTTCTTCTGACACCAATAATATCACAATATTACCTAAATAGTAGATACATCAGTATCTAAATTTCTTTCAAATTTTATTGCTTTAATATTAATCCCCTCCTTCTACTCCTTTCTGCTGTACCATACAAACAACAATATTATATTCCATGGTTTATTATTATTTATTTTTAATTACTTTTAATTATTATCATATCATAATAAAATTACTCATTAGTGTACATTATATTTTCTCCCTAGTCCCAATACACTTTTAACTATTAGTCTTTGTATATTATATTAATTCTAAAATCACACGTCTTATAACTATCTATTTTATTATAATATGTATTTAAGTTTCAGCTGTAACTGATTAACATAATTTTGTAATTGTTTAATTGATGTAACAACTATTTGGTTAAAAGCCAAATAATAATAATAAAAAAAAAGGAAACCCAATGAACATTAGGTAATTATATTACCTATATAGTTTTTTAGTATTTTTTTTTTATCAAGTTAATTTCAAAAAATACAATTATAGGTATGGAAAAAAAATAATTGATTATAGGTAGGTACTTACTTTTTACTTTTGCTTACATAATATTGGAAGAATCATCAGGTGATAGACACTTATTCGTTAATTCAATAGTGTTAAGGAATTCTAATCGTACAGTGAATGACCAAGCTATACAAATAGTCGAATAAGTTTTTAAATATTTTTTTTTTTTATCTGGTCCTGAAATTGTCTTACTTTTTTTTACGAGTGAAAGATATCATTCAAAGGAAGTAAGATAATTGGCCGAGGCAATTTTTAAACTCCTACCGTGTTTTTGACGGCTATTGTGTTGGTGACATACCGTTTCGAGAGCGCATTAACACGTCGGTAAGACTTCCCGTTCGCGTATCGCGGCATATCCAACTTTTCTTCTTTTTCCTTATTTCCTTCGACTCATTTGAAAAATTGCAGGTGAGTACCTTGCAGCCTCGTTTATCCCGCGGGAATGAAATGTACTCATTTTCCATGCGGACGGTGTAGGTAGGTGGTATATATGCGTGTAATATATATATGACTGCACTCGGTTACCAGTACGACACGATGATACGCACCGACGTTGTACCGGATGGGAGGTTTTCCTTTATATATAAATTAACAGCGACAAAACATCTCTCCGGAGGCACGGCATGCGCACAAAGCTCCGTCAAATAATCGTCACGGTGAAAAAAAAAAAATAATAATGGGCTGAGAGTACGCGAGAGTTGATGTTGTAACGCTCACTTCCGAAAAGTCCCGCTGTCACGCGAATAGAAAATGAATACATCCCTTTGTGCCGATGACGCCAGCGAGGCGGGCCAAAGTGATTTTAGAAGACAGAAATAAACGATATTCCAAATTGAGACCGAGTAACGTTTCAATGCATTAAGCCGATCACCCTAACCAGACATAATAGCGATGAACTTATGCACTAGAGCAGCGTTTATCAACCTGCAGTACGTGTACCACTCGCGGTACTCAGAACGCGTATAGGCTATAGGTGGTACATGAAGAAAATAACCCTTTATAAAAACAAACTATTATTATCATTATTTATATCAAATATTATTTGGTTTATTTAATATTAATAATAATATAAATAATTTGACTGTTCTTATTTAATTTTCTTTTTATGCATTAAATGCGTATACATACTGTCATAGTGTCATGACTGTAGTTCCTAATAAAATAATATTTCTATGTAAAATAACGTATTTAAATTTCTTATAAGCAAAAGAAATAGGTTACTTGGTCAAGAGGCACATGAACATTTTTAAACTGTGTAGGTGGTACGTGGACATAAAAACGTTGAGAATAGCTGCACTTTAAGGTTAACTTTGAATTAGGTAAGTAGGTACTCGAAGTCAACAACGTGTGTCACCGATTATTGATCAAACCGTCAGTGATTGATTCATGACTAAAAATTTACACGGTAACACTTTATTTATATCTATGTTTTTAAACTTACATTTGTGATGAAAATTAAGATCAGTATGAGTTATTTTAACGGTCAACTGTTTAATCTTTTGTACATATTTTCTTCTATTTTTAAGCCGAGTGTGATTTAAAAGTTGTTGGTAGGTAAGTTGTACTTATCAAATATCTAATATTATAGAGTAGGTAGTACTAGGTAGGTACCTATTTTAACGATGATCAAACATAAATTCTTATCAGTCGACTATTTGAAATATAGAGTTCATAGAAAATAAAAAAAATGTTAAATGAAACTGTTTGATTATTATTTTTATTGATATTTATATAATTCAGGCGGATATTTAATATTTCATAAGCTTCAAACAATTATTTATATTCGATTATTATCAATTATTTTTTAATAACAAGACAAATATTATTTTAGGTTATTGTTTTGAAAAAAAATTAAAGCTATAAATATTTTTGGATTTTGATAACTCTGACATGGACAAAACAATAATAATAATAACTATTATTACTATCGTATTATTCCAGTAGGCACCTCCTACTTGGTATATATCTGTAACTCTGCAGATAGCAAGTGTTTCGTATATCGACCTCCATAAGGTTACACTTCGGGATTCAAATATTATATAGTACATAATATACAACAACATACGCTGTACAGTAATATATTATTATTGTTGTTAGGATTTAGCGGCGCAGTCAGGAAATTAAAAACCCTTCGTCGCGGTCTCGGTGGATATCGTTGCAGCGGGTGTGTTGCTCGGGGCACTGTTTACTTTATTTTTTTTTTTGAGATATATGTACGATTACGGACGGACGGGCCCCTCTCCCATATATCGAATTTTGTTTTCCTCTTTATTCGTACAATATATTTTCACTTTGCCATTTACGATATTTTTATGCAGACCACGTGTTCGGTGCAAAGATTTCCCAGGGTTGTACGGCGTATATATAGCGCGTCCGTAGTCTTATTGGGTAAACTCGGCGGCAGCACTCGGCAACAACAAGAATTATTGCTTGTTTATACGTTGACATTTATATAAGCTATCATTTTCCGACCCCCGGCATAAATCCTCGGGGCACTCGTTAAATAATTTCTTCTTTTTATTTCTCTCTCCCTCCCGTCGCATGTCTCTATATTTGTGTGCGTGCGTGCGTGTGTGTATTTCTTTCTCTCTCTCTCTCTCTCTCTCTCTCTCTCTCTCTCACACTCCATCTTCTATCTATATCCACTCCCGTCTCACTGTCTCTACACCCTTTTCACTATCATCACCCACATCAGGCATACTCACCAGCACTTCACGACGTATACGTACAGAAGACCATACACAAAAGGAATACTACTCCGGTGGTGCCGGTGTTGGTGCTTCTGCTTTGGGCGAAATAGTACCCTGTGGACAAGAGCCACCCCACTCAGTTCTATCCTCTTTGATATACAGTCATATATTTATTTATTTTGACTCTCTAAAGACTATATATATTTATGTACATGTGCACCGTCATGTATATATATATATATGCCGTATACGTGCATACATAAACACACATATACGCACATCTTTAAGATTCTTTGTAGTAAATGGATTCAAATGACGTTGAGGGGGCAAAAAAAAAAATGACTGTAGTGAAATCGATTTTTATGGCTTTGAGTCGAACTACACTTAAACCATCGTCACCGGAGTACAATCTTAACAGTATACACATGAACGACAATCCGCCCACCAGAGTGCTTTTGACAATCTTCTAAATCAACCAATATTGCTATATACTGTCAAAAATGACAACTATTCTGAGGGAATTAAAAGAGAAAGCATGAAATTCACATTTCGTTTAAATGAAAATAGTAAAATATTATTATTTATTAGTATGTTACTATTTACTTTGATTCAAAATGTTATCAATATTTTATTTAAATTGGCTACGAAAAAGAACTACACGTGGAAAAAGCAATATTATTTATACAAACGTATAAAACAAAATAATATAACATATTTTAAAACGAACTTTTTCTTAATGTTCGAAAAACTATTCAAAGCAGAACTTTAATGGCGATATAAGTACTAACCTACAGTTCATATTGTTTTACAAATACAAAATATTCGCTGTCCCCACAAAAGTTTATCAAAACGGTGAGTATAACGACTATAATACCGTTAATTTTAAACTATATCCAGTTAAATTAAGGAAACATTGTTTTATTAAAATCGCAAGTTCTGATAAAATATTATTAATAAAATTGCCATTCGAACATGCTCCAATTTTCATATTATGTATTTATTATGACCTATTTATTATAATATTATTATATGTGTAGCCATTTAGGTAACAAGATTCACAGTGATACTATATATTGGGAATTAAATAGCAGGCCAAAAGGTATAATTTTACAAAATGGTCAAAATAATATAAAATTGTTAAACATAATTACATACATTGTGTTTGCAAAGGCAGTACATACGAAAGAATGATAATGTATTCAATACATCAACGTTATAACAGGCATTCCAATAAATAAATGGATTACGCATCATTGTTACGGTTACGTCAATAGCTTTACCACATTCTTCATAAATTGACATATTATACTTGGCGTGTTCTGTAAATAGTTGTATTTATGTTTAAAAAAAATTTTAATATTTTCAGAACCCAAGTCTCTTATATCTAAATTATATGTTAAATTAGACGTGTATAATAATAATATACCCATAAACGGCCCAATTGGCCTGGAAAAAAATATTTAAATTCAGTATAGTATAACCCCAATGGAAAATCTCATTTTTTCATTATACATAAACTGTGTAGCCCTAAAAATTGTCAAAAAAAAAAAACAAACAGGAAATTACACTGGTTGTCAACGAAAATAAAATATAATATAAAAATATTCTCATTAAATTTAAATATAATTTTCCCGTTTATTTTCACCTCTTTGTTTTTATGTTTGTACACCTCTAAAAAAGCTATCCAGCTAACACTTCTGTTTAAAATAGTAAAAAAAGTATACTCTATCTAATATTGAAGTATAAATTGTTCAAAGCGTCATAAAGATATTAAAGTTTTTAGATATTCGACATAATATATCTATTATACTGTGATAAACGTGTGCCCGTCGAGTAATAACGAATACATATTCGATAAGACGAACATTATATTATATGACTAGGTAGTAAAATATTTAAGTTTATCAGATATTAAACGACAGATTGTGTTCATATTAAATTTAAAATACCTTTAGGTATATAATATTATTTACAAAATAAAAATTAATAAGCCTTTAAGTACTACTACAAGTGTCTACTATTGTCTAGGCTCCGTCAAAGCCCAAAGGTTGCAATCATCGGTGGCCGTCGTACACAGCTGTCCTGTCGTGGTGGTCTAAATTAGTTTTTGCGGTGAGAGCTGTTTATGGGTTTGAATGCGCAAACACGAGTAGATTTTGTCAGCAGTGGTTCACTCTTAACATGAATAGAGTATATTACAAAAATATTGCCTTCATGTTTAATAACAAAATAATATTATACGACGTGAAGACATTTCCTAATTTTTGTAAAACTAAATGAGAGAGCAGGTAGACACACTTTAAATTTCTTAAAAAATATTAGTCTGGACCGAACCTAAACTAACTGTTAAATGTTAAAAACGATTACAATTATTAATTATGCAATTATAATAGATCAGACTGTGAATGAAATGTAACTGCAATGTAAGTAATGTGATTGCTGGTTGATTCTTTAAATAAATAATAATAACAAAAAAAAAATGGCTTGAAAAGAGAGCGATTGTTTATTAAACTAAATCAAATCATTTCCACAATTTCAATAGACACCAGCTGAGGCTGAATGCATATATGTTCGCAAGAAGAACATCTTTATGATGTTGTGCACCTATCACGTGGCACTGTATTTAAGTACATTACACATTTTTTTTAATTTGATTACATAGGTGTAATGTACATAATATATTGTTTAATTATATACTAAAACAACTTCTTATTAATATTTTAGTATTGTATTCCTTTATGTTTAATTTATGGATTTTGAATATGTCACCAATATTGTATACTTAAACAGTAAATTCAACTGTATATAATAAACGATCACAATGATTTATCCGGTAAATGCAAAATGGAACACTATATTCGACATGAATGCTCAGAGAGAACAATAATAGCACAAGTTCTTTGTTCGTTAGTACCGAGAGGTAAGGGAGGGTGCATCATTGTGATTCGGTTATTTATTGGCATCCCCTAGAATACCCTATTGGAAATCAGGCGTTTGTCTTTCGAATGGGTCCGATTTTCACAATTTCGTATTCCTGGAGCACAATAATTATCGAATTCCTTTGAAATCCACTTATAACATATAAGTATATAACTGTATAATAATGGCCGGGAAGAGGGGAGGTGTATCTTTATTCGATTGCTGTTATCTTTTTTTTTTCATACTCTCAAACGCATTTGCCAAGGGCAAAATTTAATCGAATCGAAAACCATCATGTGCAAATGTTGTCAAAATCCCAATTAGAGCTAATCTCTAAAATACACAACTATTGCATTACTGTCACAGAGCTTTGTGCCACTACCAGGTTATATAATTAAAGAGGTAAAATTACCACGTTAGATACAATTATTGTTTTGGTTTGCATTGCCGGATAAGACAATTTATTATATAGTACCATTTGTAGCTTTAACAGGTGGTTATAGTTACTCATAGAACTGAACTCCACCATGAATACATTTACAATATATTAGTTAGTTTCTCTACTTAATTTATAGAAAACAAAATGAAAAAAAAATATATAAAAATATGAATTTCAAGATCTGGAATATGTGAAATGTTTTTCATCTTAGTATAAAGACAGACAAAGTTTTTACCACTTAAAATATAATTAGAATAAAATATATGCAGAAAAATCATAAAAATCATTGACTTTTAGGTACTTATTTATAGATGGAATAATACATTTTAATTAAATGTTTCATATAGTTTAGCTACATTTTGATTTACTATTCAGCTCTAATAACGAATGAATTCGGATATTCGTGTAATCAATTTCCAAACAATAAATTAAATATATTTACATTTGGAAATGGTTTTTATTTAGTTTTTTTTATAGCATTTTTGTGATCTTCTTACACATAAATAAATCATAAATCGATTTGTAACTCACATTATAATAGTTTTAAAAATACTGTGAAAACTGTAACTTACATAATATTTTAACCCTCGTAGATTGTTCTTGTCAAAAATGTTTGGTTAATATTTTTTCTTTTGAAAACCAATGCAATATGCCATTAGAATAGGGTCATACTACAAAATAACAAATGGTACTCTTGGGTTTTGTTATCACTTTCAAATCACCGTAAACTCCATATACGATCGTTTAGTGCGTGTGTTTTCTGCAACATATTATATCATAATTATATGGGATCTTTTGAATTATTTGTACTGTTTTTTTTATTTATTTATAAAAAATATAAACTTACTCAATTAAAGGGGAATTATTATATCCCAAATACTGTACAATATAAAAAACTTTGTACCGTCGTTATCGCAACTTTTTTTTTAACATCAGTACTTAATTGTTTTCAATTAAACGTACAGTCATTTATTTATTTTAAATTTAATACAATTTGAAACAAGCTGAAATGACAAAATGTATAGAAATAATTTAATGGAAAAACAATTTAATAAGATGATCAATAGAAAAGCTAAAAACTATTTATATACTTTTACGATTAAAAAAATGTGCACTATAATATCAAACAGAGTAAGCCAGTAAGGGACCATTAGTATAGGTACCTATATGTATATTTATAACGATCAATATAAACAAACTAATATTTTGTTAAAAAACACGAACATTTTTAAAAAAATTTTCTAAATAGGTACTATTAGATAATACAATTGGTATTTTCCAAAAGACATTTTTTTAGAATTTCTAGGAGAACAAATTAAAAAAAAATATCTTCATTTTTAATAAAATTTATATAATTTTAATTTTATGAGATTAATCCTACTCCACTTATTATTATCAAAATTATTTACAGTGTTTATCTTAAATTATAGTTTGTAAATAACCCATTATCACCATCAATAAACTATGTTTTATAAATACTTATTTTATATTCAATAAGTATAGAGACGGTATGATAATTAAATTTATAAATTTATATTAATGATAACAAAACTTAAAATAGTATAATTTAAAGGATAGGTAATTTATTTCCTTTGGAAATTTGATGTTTCCGAAAATATGTAAAACGTGGTATTAATGAAAAAATTCAAAAAATCTTAAGAAATTTCAAATTATTTTGTAGTTAGAAATTTATAAAAGTTTTTTTTCCATAGCTTATACAAGAATTTGTAATAAAAGATTCACCACCAAAATATGTAGTAATTTAAACAAAAAAAAAAGTTTACTGAAAAGCAATATTAATTTTGTACGAGCGTTTGAATTAAAAATGTTTACGATATTGTATTTTCACCGCTAAATTTATGAATCGATTTTTGATTTTTGTTTTAATTCAAAAACTAATAACTGTAGAGACTCAAAATGTTCACCAAATATTAAAATTCAAATTTTAAAACTACTTTGACTCTCTTTTAGCAGTTTTTGTTTTCATAGCTAACATTAAAAATTTGAATAGGAGATTCCGGAAAATGTCCAGATGATTTTTATAAGTAAAAATCATTGTTTTAAAGATTACATTTTTTATTTATATAGTTATACAAACCCTAGCAACTACACTTTATTATAATAGGTACTCTTCTATAGTTCTATAGAAACTTAAAAAGTTGTGGAGCTGCATTAATACCTAATTAAATAGGATAATTCTACTTATATAATAATATAATAATTATATTATCAATTAGTTAAAAAATTGGATATCTTACATTTACTAAAAAAAATAACACAATAACAAACGTTATATAATTTAAACGCATTGAGTTTTTTTTTAATGGTTAAAAAATAATTTCAAGTTTTTGTCCACAATGGCTTTAGCTGCTATCGCCTTTTACCATAATTTAAATTTAAAGATTAGTACAAGTAATCAATTTCCACTTCGTTTTTGCTAAATAATTTACTAAAAAAGTGTTCACTCTACAGTAATAATACCGCTAGTCCCTATTATAATGATTTTTTTTTTATATTTTATGTTCAAATAAAAAAATCCAGGAAAAAGCAATCCATCAATCAAGCTCCACCCCATACAACTACTATTTGTATATTATTATAATATAATGTATAAATATACTATTCTGAATATTTTAATAAAAATGTAAACATCAATATAAAATATGTATACATTTCTGAGTTGTATGAGATTTATTGTATAATAGGCCTAACACAATATTGAAAAAAATCATCGGTTAATTCAAGTATACAATTGTAAAGCAAAATGGAAATATATTACATATCTGTTGCTCGATACGTTTAATAATAAATTAGTAACAGTCATAATATTGTCATTAAATAAAAATGTCATTGAGAAGTTTGAAAATATTACAATAATTTATTCGTTACAATATTTTCACCAAAATAAACCATTTTATAAACATAATAGTATTCGGTATTATATTACATTTATAATTTTTAAATGTCAGTTTGAATCGCAATATTTACAGCCTACGTAATAGTTTACTAATACTGAGATTAATACCATGGTAATAATATAGTGAATGAATATGAAATGTTTATTTTTAAAAATGCATAATTATTTTTCGTTTTGTTAATAAAATGTATTCTGAATTTAGTTCATTTTAAGAATTTTAATCCACATTTTACAGTCGGATAAGCAAAAATAGCATAAAATTGTCAAACCATTATTTAAATAATATTGTTTTTTATGGCAAAATATTTAGTACCTACTAAACAAAATATGATAATATGATGGTAACTTACAAATATTGCCATGTTGTGATATGTGACCCACATTATAAAATGTCAATAAATTAAAGATATATTATATCCACCGCACCCAGCTGTAAATCACAAACAAAACTTCCTACCACGGACATAATAAGCCATTATGAATACTATCAAAACAATACGGTATCTTCAGAATACAACGAGGGATACAAAAACAAATGTTGCTATCCGGTAATTGTCTATGAAATTTCAAGAAAAACGGCGGTCGTTCTCATTATACTAAAAATAATATTAAAAAAAAAAACCCTGAATGGCTTCGTAGTTCCGAAATAAATGTTTCGACTTGTTTATGGAAAGTCTAAATTAGTTTCAAAAAGTGAGGGATTGTTTTTGTATAAAACGCTGTGTTATAAAATTGAATGGGAACACCTCAATTCTATCTGAACCAATTTACCAAGTTACAATGCGCTTCCAAAAAAAAAAAAAAATATCAGATCACTTAAATACGCGATACAAATATTCAATACGACAATAACTTGTTTTATTGAATTTTTGAAGTGAAATACTTACAGGTGAAAGGATTGGGGTTAAACGTAAATTAAATTAGAATTATTATTTTTATTTATACAAGACATAGTTATCTGGTAGTGGTATTATATATACTACTCATAGTTATAATATAATATTATATATTGTATACCTAGTTAGTAAGTACATTCATTATTATAAATTTGTGTGAATTCCAATCAAAGTTAAATATTAATTTAAGTACATATTCACTTATGTTGTGCTTATTGAAACTCAACCAAATGTGTTTTTTTTAAACAGTACGCCATATTGAAAATGAAGAGAGAAGGTGTTAATAATAATTATTTTATATATCAAAGTACCCGAGTAAATCTTTACGATCATAGGTCAGTTACTTTTAAATAACATAATATCGTAGTATAATAAGTTAATATTAGGTATCTAAGTATAGCTATTTAATTAAACCAAAAACAAAATTTTTTCGAATTATAATTATAATATGGTTTTGAATCATTATAATACATAAAATAAACATCACAAGTCATGTATTCTAAATAAAACTCATATAAAATATTTGTAAGCTGTCCGAGTGTTCGAAAAAACTATAACTATTATTAAATGAGATTTCAATAGTCTTTCATCAAGGTCTATATTATATCTAACCCGATTTAGTATTTTTGCATTTGAAATTTTATATTTTTCTAATAATAATTCAATGGTACTTAATTTGTTTTTTTATCGACTCATGTAGTATGCAAATATTATTTATATTACTGTGAACAAATAAAATACATATAATATGACATATGTACATGATGTGTTGTATATTTAAATATAAAATTTTATGTAAAAGTTCAGTCAGACGTCTAAACTACATGGTTTACGATTGAAACATAACGTTTACATATTATCATGTTATTAGCTAAAGTTGATAATATATGATTTTTTTGTGCTTTTACTGAAATTGAACATTATTTCATGGTGCGCACAACTCTTGTTTGTTAAACTTGAATGGTTCACGAAATATGATATGTCATTACATACAATTTTTATTTTTATCTGATAAAAAGGCTTATTTAATAATGAAAAAAATCGTATAGGTTGTTTTTATCGGATATAATTTACCACAAATCTATTTTGTAATTTTAAAACTTCGTTTGTATATTATTCTACATGGATTACTTAAGCCCCTATCAAACTACAGCCCTATATCGTTGTTTCATTAGATTGCTCGGCCTCACATCAAAAGCTATAAAAAATAAATAAATAATAATAATAAATAAAACGAGTGACTAGGTTTAATGGTAGCTCCTCTCTTTTATATTTTTATTAGTTCAACACTAATACGGCAAAACGGATATAATATGTATCAATGGGGTATAAATGTGGAATTTTAAAAATCACCAAATAGTGAGGTGGCAAACTTTTAGGAATTTTAGTTTGCTATGTGTTTAATTACGTAATGTTGAATAGCGTCGATCGTCCGATGGAGTTTAATACTTGAAACGTTATGTTTTTAAAAATATATCGTTTAGTATTAATTCACTTTAAATAACCAAAACATTGCTTGGCGTCTTTGTCAATGTATAAATAAGAATATGGTATTCGGTAACAGGATTATTGTAATTTGTTTCGCTTCTCGCATTTCGGATCTATCTATTTAATGTCATATAATTTTTAATTTCAAAAACAATTACAAAATTAATGCCTTCATTAAAAAATGTTTGATGGATCTTGGCTCTATTCGGTTTTAATATAAATTATCATAATATTATAAAAATACTATTTTTTTTTAAGTACAGCTTACTGTCAACCACCTATTCATGAAATACCAACATAATATTAAACAATTTTCTAGAGTTTTACTTTCAATATTACTAAATGACAAGATGAGACTACCGTTAGACAATTCCTATGATTCATAAAATAAATAATTAGATATATTATTCACTATAATATCATATATGACATGTCATACTTAAAAAAACATTACTATTACTATGAAAATACTATATTTTGAAGTTAATTTAATTTTAGATTCTGAGTGGAATTTTTATAATTAAAATTAACAGTATTATAATAAATTATTAAGCAGTTGACTACAAAAATTGTCTAGAATCCTATGGTTATCATAAATCTAATTATTTAAATAATAATATCAAATTTCAAACTTTCAATGCTTATAAAAAAATCTTATTTTTTCATCATTAATTGAACATAATAACATAATAGTACGAATATTATGAAAGCATTTTAGGTATTAAGTGTTTAATTTAAAAAATAAATTAAATCAAAAAATATATTATTATTTATTTGCATTTAAAATTTGAATTTGACCATGGCGTGATTAATTATAGATTTCATCATCGTGATTTTTTTTAAATAAAATAAAAACAATACCTAACGCAAATAATTTTATTACTTACATTTTATTTTTACTGTATTAAAAATCATAAATTCAAATCATACTAAATATTTATGGCTAAGAGGCCAAAAGTTGCGTATGGGACTTTTTTCAAAATAGCTTTATAAGACAATTGGGTAAGTCTGGGTCGTATTTTTTACTTGACAAAATATTATTAGTGAATCTCGTAATTAAGACATGTGTTGTCGATTCTTGAATTTTTATGTTTTTAACGCAAGATAATGTTTTGTAGTGCACACTTATAACAAGTCTTAAATCAATAAGACGTACAATAAATATTTTATCGTGATCTAGATATACTGAGTAGTAAGTGGATAAACATAACAAGTCCACACTTGATAATTTTGTTTAAAATTCAATTTTGGACGTGCAATGTTTGAGATAATATAATATAATATTATATGAATGATCGTAGTCTGTTATTTAATGTTAAGTGTATGATAAAAAAAATTAACGCAATACTTACTAATTTAGTGAACAAGCCAAATATTAAAATGAATTACCTACATACGTATAAATACAATTATTAGATAATCTAATATGTAAGAATCTCGTGTCAGGGTGTAGTGGTCGCACTCCCCTGTAACAACTTGACCAATTTTAATAAAATTTGATTGTAAATTTGGTCGGTATGAGAATAGGTCGTGAAGTTGCCATTGGTTAAACGGGCAGATCAGGTGCAAAATCACGGTGGTAACTCGGACGAACGCGTAACGAAAATAATAATATTCAAATAACATGTTTATCTGAAACAAATTTTCAAACATTGTCTACCGAGGTTGCTCTTTGTCCTCGATCCAATGTAATCAGATTGCCTACCAGGGTGGCTAAGTTCCACTTACTGCAGTGAGTTACACCAAAAGGAGTTGATCAATCATAATTTGTTTAAGAGTTGCCATTTTTTACGGGCAACAAAGCGCACGAGATCAGCTAGTATTATATAATAATATATATTATAAAACAGGTAAATAATACAAGTATAGTGGTATATAAAAAATATAGTAAATCAATCTTCGATAGGCAACCAAATTAATGCGTATTGTGTTTTAAGCATATTATGTTTGTATTTTAATAACAATTAATTAGTGTAAAATACCACTTGAAGTGTTTTAATTATTAGCATATGTACTACTCGATGTTTGGGTGATCGTTATATTTTTGGCTCTTATTTTAAACGCCCCATAATCATAATAATAATATTGCCCAATACAATATTTTGTAAAGTTTTTACGACGAGGTTTTATTTCCTGGTGAATACTACAAGTTTATCGTGACTTCATACAGTGTTGCCAAGACGTGTTTACATTTTAAGAACGTATATAATAATATATATGTCTGGGCATGTTTATACGAGATAATTAATTATTACTCCCGTATGTTCCGGTATCTTTCCTTAGCTTTCCGACCCACCTGTCAAGTGCATCTTCCCGAAAAAGCCATTTTCTCACATCCGCTACATTCTACAAATGACTTCTTGTCCCTTTTTACTCGTTCGCTGCTATACGACCCGTTTCCTGTGCATCCAGATCACTTTTTCTCGTTTGTATATTATACTTACCACAGAAGTAGGCTTACGCATTGTTGTATTAATACACTCATACAATTTAATTTACTGGCGTACAGCAGTATTTTGCGATGACAAAGCTTTTTCTAACAATAGTGATTGCAGACTTAAAAAAATAAGAAAATTATTGATATAACGGCTAATTAAAACGGCTAATTATTAAATGCATTATAACCATAAATATTGGTATTAAAAAGTTTTAAAAAATTAGATCAATAAATTATAATTTATAAATGCAGGTACCTATATACTTACAAGTTACAACGTTTACTTTTTAATTTTTTAACAATAATTATTTCAATGGTATACAATATACCTACAATATAAACAAACTGATGGTACTGAACCTACATAGTTATTAATAATATTACTTTGAACTTAATTTGAATCTTCTTGAGTTATTAACTGTCACAAAACACATTTTTTCGCATTGTTCTTAAATTCAGACTCTGAATAAATATATAATAATAATTTAATTGTTTTCTGTAATCCTAACTCATCACGTCATCATAATAAAAGGAGCGTATTTTGTACGATTTCAAATTAAAATTAAAACTATTTATGTCGGACTGCATTTTTTTTCATCTCAAAGAAACAGTTAGAGCTATTGTTGGTGTTAAGATAATATTTTTTCCCCTTAAATAGTATGAAAGAAATGTGATACATTTAAAATAATAAAATATTATATTTTTTAACCAAATGTCTCCACTATAAATATTAAAGTTTTTCTCTAGATAATCTGTGGTGGAAAATAGTAATAAAATACAATACTCTTACAAATTTGAATTATAAGAAAAAACTTCTTCTTTTTTTAATTAAGTTTTACCATCATAATAATATAATATACAGTTAACATCGGTTTATCGGTTAATTGATTCTACTCAACATTAGTGTACTTTCATATTTATTATGCGCGTATAATATACGAGTATAATCATTTAACATAAAAATAGAGATAATTAAATACAAATGTATTTTGTTTTGTTATTGGAAATCGTATTATGCCTTAATACCATTAACATTGCAGAATTTCAATAAAAACAAATAATAAATGTGCCATATGGTATACTTAAAGAATTTTCACTATATTTTACTGTCTTACGAATTAGATGCAACTGAATTAATGTTGAATTTTTTTATA
This sequence comes from Nasonovia ribisnigri, assembly GCA_027563435.1. Classification (NCBI taxonomy): domain Eukaryota; kingdom Metazoa; phylum Arthropoda; class Insecta; order Hemiptera; family Aphididae; genus Nasonovia; species Nasonovia ribisnigri. The sequence continues at coordinate 85,765 of JANEHU010004756.1, forward strand.
ATCATCGTAATTGGTTTTTAATCTGTTAAGACCCTCCTGAATTATTGTCTGAAAAATGGATAGTATCAAACAAGTAACCGACATTATAAGTCCTAGTTAAAACTTAAAAGGTGATATATCGTTCTGAAATAAATTACTAAATTATAAGGGTGTGTTGGTGGTTTTGAACTCGTGAAATTATAAATAATGAACAATAATAAACGGAAGCTGCTGCAACGTTGACAAATATTCGGGCATTTATAATGAAGTTATTTGAACCATGATTGATGATTAGCTTTGTTTTTATTTTGTATTGCTAATAGCATTTGAATATTGTTCTTAGTGTGGGAATTTTTTTCAATAAATTTTATAATTGGACATTTTTTTGAACCGTCTGTTGCCGAAGGGACCAATTAGTAGTATGTTGTTCTTTATAATATTTGTTGTTGATTTAATCATACCAATTAACTTTGTATAGGCTCTGCAAATTGATGTCAACTTTTTTTTTTTTAAATGTGACATTCGACAACATTGCTCTCTAAATAATAAAGCTTTGTTGTTGAATTAAACATTCCACAAAGAAATATTTACCGACCCACTAATTTGATCAGTCTATACTGCAGCTACTTTACTATTGAACACATTTATAATTGACTTAACAAGAAATTCCAAAAGGATACGCGCAGATACCAAAAAAAAAAAAACAGATAAAACCATATTATACTCAGAGCTAATTGTAAAAATAATGTGTTTTTTAATTAATTTTTTTTTTTATTATTATTATTTGTATTTTTTGTTTTTGCATGTGTAAGTCTGAAAACGCTTTTTATAGAAAAAAAATGTTTCGATCATAAAAATATTATGTACTGTTTCTAGAATATAGTTTGTTCTATCTGAAATAGAAATGTCCTAGTATTTAAAAAAAAAATTGGAAAAACCCCAAGACAATACAAAAAGGGGGTCAAGTGGATGTCGCTCCGCTGTACAGTAGGCTACAAGTAGATCACTGTACTATAATGGATGGTATTAAATTTGAATTCAATGATATAATATCATTGTATACGAAAAACGATTCTGAGCGGAGACGGTATGTCAGTCTAGGATATTTTAAATTATATTGATATTGTTATTTTACGGTAGCTGCTAAGTTGAATTAATATTATTCATATTATTTAATTATTAACCTAAAACTATCAGCGATGCTATAAAAATATTATAATATATACTTTTACTCGTTAAAATTGATTTTAATATGTAATATCGTCCAAATTTGAACTTAAAATGTCTGTAAAAAATAACTGTGTTTAAATATTTTTTAGATTTTTTGTTTACAGTATGTACTATTTATTAGAATCTTTATTTTAAATTTTCAATCCTTAGTTAAGAAAACTGAACATTTTATAATTGTTTAATTACAATGATTGATAATTTTCGAGATTTTGATAAATTTTGTCAAAATTCGAACTTTAAATGATTATAAAAAAAATGTGTGCCTATGTATTTTTAATATTTTTCAATTGCTATTGTAATAATATATCAGGAGCCTTGTATTAAATTTTCATTATTTTGGCCCAACAAATAAAATGTAATTGATATTAATAGAAAAAAAAACTAAAAAATTTGAAAACTGAAATCGTCCGTAAAAAGCTGAAAAACAGTCAAAATATATTCAAAATTAGATGGTGTATAGAAATAGCTTATATAAACATTCAGTGAAATTTTCATGCATCTACAGTTATTCGTTTTTGAATTGCAACAAAATAAGAAAATCGCAACATGAGAAATCGAGTGAATATCTAATCTTGTAAAAATTTAGACTTAAAATGCTCATAAAAATTTATTATGACTTGCTTATAAACTTTTTTTTATTGATAAAATTAGGCAAACTTATAAGGATTCTTGTATCACATTTTCAAACTTTAGATATAAAAAGAAAAAATTTTATGAATTTCTAACTCAAAATAAATTGCACATTTTCGTCATTCTTACGTATTTTGTCAAAATTTGAACTTTGATTACCTATAAAAAAAAATTGTGACCACGCATTTTTAATATTTTTCATCTGCCTTTGAAACTATATATTAGAAGCCTACTAATAAATTTTCAAGATTTTTTACCAAACAAATAAAATTTAATTGATATTTATAGAAAAAAAACTAAAAAAATTGAAAACTGAAAATGT